>SJXQ01002721.1:278671-333731 GCA_006408695.1 Aepyceros melampus
GACCAGCAGCCGCCGCTGCTGCCGCCGCCGCCGCCGCCGCCGCCGCCGCCGCCGCAGCGCCTCAGCGCCTCCGCGCGGCCCCGCCCCCGCCGCCTCAGCGCCTTCACCACCTCCGCGCCCCGGCACCGCCCCCTCCCGCCAATCGGGCCGCCCCGGCCACGCCCCCAGGCGCCAGCCCGCAGCCAATGAGCGGCTGTAGTCGGCTGGGCGCGGCGCCCGCCAATCACAGGCGCCGAGGACGCCTCGAATCTCCGGGCAAGTTAAGTTTGTCTCCGAGGCTCCGAACTGCAGGGAGACGGCGGGTTAGTTCGGTAGCCGGGTGGGAGGGAACCGAGTTTATGCCTCTCCGCCAATAGGGGGAAGGGGGTGTGTCACATGCAAATAACCCCGTGGAACCCAGCCCCTCCCCTAAGGCCCGCCACAGCCCCTGCGCTAGGTCCCTGCAGAAGTGGGGAGGGAATGAGATAAATAGCTGGGAGCTAGAGTTTGCTGGAGGGTCTAAGACTCGACTAAATGTTTCCTGATTTCTTGAGAAAGACGGTGGGGGTGGGGGGAGCTAAAACGGTGGTTAGGCTTTCTCTTTTTTACCCAGAATCTTAGCTGGAAAGAAGACTGCAGTCCTGTAGCAGTTGGCAGCCAAGATCTCAAAGAACTTTATGCATCGCTTATCCTTGTTTTGCAAAAGACTAGTTACCTAAAGCTTCGGCAGCGGGTGGGGGATAGATGTTTAGGTACATTTCCACCATTAGTCAGTTAGAGGGAAACAAAAGACTCAAAACCTGTGGGTTAGCGGTTTCCTCCTCCATCTAAAGCCCCTTCTCGTCGTAGTCTCTCAGCAACGAAAATTCTTTTATTTGTCCAGCTCTACAAGGCCAAAGAGACAGGTTTGTCTTCCACCCCAAAGTCCTTCTGGGGCAGCTGGTTAGATAAACGCAGAGCTCGGAGCCCTGCCTGGGAACGAAGCTTCAGAGAACAAACTGCCATTTAAAGCTGTTGGGCTAGACCTGCCTCTTGCAAAGCTACAATGAATTCAGGATTTTGGTGTTCACGTTCTGGGGAGAGTAAGCAGATGTAACTGGGGGAAACTCAGGCTTGCAGGGTGTGGAGGAGGACAGACAAGTGGCAGAGTAAGGTCTCCAAAGGGGCTAGCAGCGCTCATGCTGGTCGAAGGCAGGTTCCGACGCGAGACACCCCAAAACCTGCTCCTCTGTGAGAACAAAGGCAGGTGCCGAGCGAGAGCCTGGTTGGTGCCGGACGCTCCCCGGCGTCCTCCGGGCCCCGAATATTTCTTGCTCTGCCCACTGGGGCCGAGTTCCGTGCACACTGGAATCCCAGCTCCCCACCCGACCTTGGCTGAAACCACACAGGACTGTGCGTTATGACATCACCTGTTTTCGCGCTGGAGAACGGGATCAGTATTCTCAGCTTCTGCTTTTCTTAAAGGTTGCTAGCGTACGAGGATCTGTGAAGGCCTGCAGTTGGCAGAATGAATCTGTGCAGATGATTTACACGAATGATTTCACTGGTTTGCACTTCTTTCTTTTTTTTCCTCTCTTTTTTAATTTAAAAAACTACCCTGGTTGCCTTAGGGATTCAATGTGGTGTTGTGATGCAAAATCAGAAAGGTACACTTGGAGGAGCTAGCAAGTTTAGCATATCAAAGTTATTAGACCAAATTATGTGGTTAAAACTGCCAATCTCCTCATTTTTCGACAGCTGCCCCCTCTCTGTCCCTTTTAGAGACCAATGGGCATAAACCAAGTCTACACAAGGAACAAAGGAAATGGAAATCTGCCAGTGTCAGGTTTAAATAGATTAAAATAAGACTGGAAAACCCCCAAAGGGTCTAAGTGATGTGGTGGGGTAAATGTGTTGATCCATTTAACTAAAGTTAAATGATAGCTAAAATTTAGTGATAGCTAAAGTTCTCTTGGTGTTGTGTGGATTTATACAGCCTAGGAGAACAATGGTGTGGGGAAGGTGTATAACATTCTGTTAGAAGAAACTAAAAAAGAAGATTCAGCAGAGGGAGAAATGACTTACATACACTTCAATGCAGAGAACCAAGAAATCCAGGGAGAAAGTTAGGAAGGCACAGTTGTCCTAAGAACTGAAACACATATGTGTCCCCATTTAGTGGTACATTTCTTGAGTTATATTCCTGGCTTGGAAAGCAGATTTTATGTGAATACATTTTAAAGGCAAGCTGAAATTAAAGGATGAAATGAATTTTTGTGCAGAGATTGAATTTTCTCAAACAATATTTTAGTTTCAAATTATTTTCTATCATATACTTTTTATATCCTTTCCTTTTATTTAATAGCTAAAATTCTTTCACAGTGAAGTCCCTTAAGTTCTTCAATAACCCAGAGAGGAAGGCCAAGAGAGGCCAGCCTCATACAATTATACCTTCTAACAAAGATTGCAAAAAGGAGGTTTTAGAAGAATCTCTTCGTTGACCCATGGTCATGGACATGTATGTGACCAAATGATGCCCCTCTCCTCCAAAATTTCATAAAATTAATTGTCTACACTGTCATTTATTTGACAGTCAACCATGTAACATTTCTCTTATTGAATTACCATATATGTGTAATATTTCTTCTATTGAGCCACAATATATGTGTTTTTGTCCACCTCTGAACTTTCTAATCCAGTAACTCATTCTCAATACACAATGACCATCCTTTCCTCCGGTTTCTCACACCCTCAATTCCATCATCCTTCTTCTCCCCTCTCCTGGTAATGTTCAGCTTCTGGACTCTTCCTTTCTTTTCCATCTCTCACCTGGCCTCTTTTTCTTTCCCAGCCAGCATGGATATGAGAAGACTGTGACTTAGAAAATAAGTGACTTGCAAATCCTGGACCTCATTGTTAGTTAGAGAAAAGGAAACAAAAGCCCATTCTTTGAACTTCATTCTGAGTAAGGAAAAACTCCACCCCTTTTGTTGTCTGGTTGTCTAAAACAAGAAAGAACTTTAGGAAAGTAAGACAGTGGTGAAAATTAACAACCAATATTGAGCACTCCTTTTTAAGTTTTTAATTACAAATTGAGAATGATACTTCATTAAACATTTTACACCGTTTAAAAATAATTTTTGCTTGTTTTGAACTATTTTTTCAAGTGTGACCTTTTTTCCCCTAGTCGTACATAAAATCACATGGCTTGGATGTATCATAAATTATTTAACCATTACTCCATCATGGAGCATGTAGATTATTTCCATTTTCTCATGATTATAAATAATACTCTGATAAGCTTCCTTATATGTAAGTTTCTGGCAGCTTCTTTGATTCCTAGATATGAAATTTCTAACCAGAAGGATGTGAATATGTTTTAAGACTTTTGATATAATTTACTAAAAGCTTTTGTGGAAAGATTTAACCAATTTGCACTCAGCTCACCATAAGAGGGCTTCCCAGGTGGCTCAGTGGTAAAGAACCTGCCTGCCAATGGGGGAGAGCCAGGGTCAATCTCAGGGTCAGGAAGGTCCCTTGGAGCAGCAAATGGCAACCCACTCCAGTATTCTTGCCTGGAAAATCCCATAGATAGAGTAGCCTGGTGGTCTACAGTCCATGGGTCCTGAAGAGTTGGACACAACTGAGTGCGCGCGTGCGCACACACACACACACTCTCTCAACAAATAAGCACAGAAGGAGAGATCTCTTGGTAGATTAAGCATTTGTCAAAGCATCCTTTCCTATACTTCTTCCTTAGCATCAAACTGAATACTGATATGACTGGTTCAGATTCTATTTTCTCATTAGACTGTGAACCCCTGTAGAGCAGGGAATGGACTGCATTCACTTATTCACTCCCAGCTCCTAGCTCAACCCATTTTAAGAGAAATGCTTTAAAAATCTTGGAGAAAATGAGTTTTCACTCTGACTTTCCTCAATATACTGTAAGTCTAGGGCATCTCTTTTTAATCTCTAATAATAGCTACAGGATCTTACAAAAGGATCCCAACACATATCTGTGAATTGAATGGTTCAAAACGACTATTGCTGCAAAGCAGAGATTGGATTCATGTCTTTACTGTCACCAAGTCCTTCTTGACACTGAACATCATGATCATAACTGAGGCTTGCTATCTCTCTTATAAAATGAAAGTTCTTACCACAAACCAAGGGTGTAGGGAGAGAGGGTTGGGCACATTTTTATGTTCAGCACTTTTGAAAGAAGATACTGTGTTAATAACATGCTGTGACTTTTGGACTTGAAATTGTTTACTTCTCTAGATATTCTCATTCTACTGACCTAAGAACTGGGCCCCTTTATAGTCCCTAAATAAGGATTCAATTGAAAAAATAAATTATTGAAGATATTTTTAAAATTCCAGTTCTGGAGGCAATAGGTCATTTTCTAATATTTTGCCTTTTCAGACTTCTTCGTCTTTCCCCTGGGGGCACCCAAAGCCTTGGATTGAGGGCAAGTACTGCATTATTTACAAATTTGCAAATACTGTAATTTGTTTTGTGCACAAAGGAATTTGCACTTCACACAATTGTAAATTGATTGCTCCCTTTGAGCTGTTAATTAGATTCCTGCTAATTTTTCCCAGGGCCCAAGACCAGTAGTACTACTCCGAAGGAGGAATTAAGAAGATGTGATCCAAAAGTGGCACTGCTTGAGTGCCCCTTCCCCTTCCACCCTCTCCATCGCCCACCTCCACCAGAAAATTATTCTTGCCGAAGCTCATTTTCCAAAGAACAAATATTCCATCAAGATCCAGATTTCTGCCAGCTTTCTCTTCTAACTTCCCCTTCCAGAGTTTCCTGCATTAAACCCTGTAGAAAGCAGACTGCCAAGGAGGGGCCTACAGATGTGGGTTTGTCATTGTTTGACCTGCAAATGTTAGTCAGCACAGTTCTTTTTAACACTGAATTACTTAAAAATACTTGTAGTAGGAGATTTTTGCTGCCACCTGCTCCCCTACCCACCAACAAGTCTAGATTTCTGGTGTCTCTTGAAAAATGGTTGGTCTGGTTACACTGGATGTATACTGGTATATGGCCACCGTCTGCTGGAACCCAGTACCTGTTATCTGCTTTTAGACATGCATTTTCAGGTTTACCAATGTCTCTGTCACTCTTCTGGGGTTCCATTTTGCCACTTTATGTACACTATCTTCTTGATCTTTGTAAGGATTTGCCATCTCAAAACTTTCTCCGGCACTCAAATTACTGATCTGCTGACTGATCCTCTTAACTTTATCATAGAATATGAGTTAAAAAGAAACATGTCATTTCTTGGCTATAGCAAAAGTTGAGGAAGAGAATCCAGTGTAAAGAATATCATGATACACAGTTGCCTGGGTGATAGTAAATAAGGGATGGATTGCAAAGTGGCCTGAGGAATCTTTTGTTGGTGATGCAAATGGTATGTATCTTGATTGTGCTAATACTTTCACAGGTGTACATAACTGTCAAAATGCAATAAACTGTACAGTTTTATTATGCAGTTAACTGTGTGTAAGTTATGTCTCAATAAAGTGGATTTTAAACAAAAACAATAATCGTTGTATAATATTTTAACATTTGTATGTGTAACAATCTGTCCAGTCAAAATTCTATAATTGGATATTTGTGGGAATATTTTTAGTGAAAATAAATAATATCAAACATGCAGTTTCACAAAAAGAATATCATGATATCTATATCAATTATACATCAATTAAGAATAAATTTAAAAAGAATCGCTGGTGCTCTGACACATACGTGTGTGTGTGTGTGTGTGTGTGTGTGTGTGTATACACTTCGGGTACTCTGATAACATATGTGTGTATGTGTGTGTGTGTATACACACAAGGGGAAGGACAGTTGTCTAAGAAGGGACTATTATGTCCTTTACACTGGTAACCTCACTCCTTATTCTGTCTAAATTCCCATTCAAATTGTAGCTTTAGGAGAAAGGGATCAAAGGGAGCATGACAATAGTAGGAGGACCACGAGAGTGTTTTCTTTGATAAGCATTATCGTGTGGGGACTAAGAGCCTGGGCTCTGGAGTCAGATATGGATTTGAGCACTGATTTGGCCCCTTACTAGGTATACGACCTTGGGCAAGTCACTGACTGTCTCTAGGCTTCAGTTTCTTCATCTGTGAGATTGAGTAATTATGGTACTTTCTCAAAGGGTGATTGTGAAGATTGAATGAGACAATGCACTGGAGTGTTCAGGAAGCGACTAGAACCTTGCAAACCCTCAAAAAATGTTTGCTGCTAGCTGCCACAATACAAGGGATGTTATGCTCTGACATTGGTCTAGTTACCTAACTTTTCTATGTCTCGATTTTTGTCGTCTGAAAAGAAGATATTAATGTTGGCTTAATTATAGACAGCTGTTTTGAGGATTAAATGAGTTATATGTAAAGCACTGTAAGACAATGTCTTGCATATAAGAAAGGCTATATGAATATTTACTCTTATTGTATACTGTGGTCAGGAGATCTTTTTTATTTTCCTCTTTGTTTTTCTGTGAAGATCTTTGATTTTCAAGGTACTTCTCAAAAGTAAGGTAATGTAGTGTTGTAGAAGTAGCAATGGACAGAAAGTCAGAAGACCTAAAGTTTAGTTCAGTAGTGCTGTAACTAAGTGATTTTGGGCCTCAGCTTCCTTATATGTTAAATGTGGAAGGGTCATTAGGTGGGGTCAGGGCCAATCCAGATTATAGGAAAATTGAAACTAATGTAATATGGAGACTTTTCTTAAGAAAAAAATATAAACTATGGATGCAAAAATTATTTATGAAAGTGAATACTTATTTAAAATAAATACTTATTTAAAATTAATAAATGGAATCAATAAACCTTAAAAAGCTGAAAATACTATAAACATCACAAAATCCAAATAAATAACAAAACTTTATCAATCAATGACCTGACACAACCCTATATTACTTTTTCCCCCTACATATTTTTGGCTGTATATTTTGATTTCCTTTTCATATGAGAATGATTTTTGCAATGAAGGATGATTCATTTTTTTCTCTAGTCTAGTGCCCTAGGACACTTATGCATAAACATTTTTCAGCCTACATCTTTGTGACATGGTGCATGTGAATTGGCCTGGTGGTAGTAGAAATATTCCTAGAATCCATTCTTACATTGGGACAACTCAAAACCAACAACCACACATGAAATGACTATTATCTCTCTCTATATATATAATCCACTAAACACAAGCTAAAGGTATCTCCATCTCAACTTCCCCTTACCTAGAATAACAAAAATACCCATGGCTTCCCAATTTCTCTAGCATGAGGGAGAGTTTGAAAGAGGTAACTTGAGTGCAAAGAGTTTGTGGTCCTTACCAATAATGGTTAATAGCTTGTTTTTAAAATTTAATTAAGAATATGACTATGTGGACACATTTTTCTGGCCTCTCCAAAGGGCCTTGGAAGAGGCCAGTGCTAGTGATGGACACTAAGGTTTAAATGTCATTAAATTTGTGATTAATTCGTATCTGAGAATCACAAAGACCTATTCAAGCTCTAAAATTCTGTGAATTTGTTTTGTCTTACAATTTCCATGAGAATCTAGTGCAAGCAGGACTAGGACAGGAGAAGCAGGAGAATATCTGCAAGTAGGCAGGGAGAAAGTAAAAGCAACTCTAGTCTCAAAATATCCCCAAAGTTGCCCAGGTTTTCCTTTGTTACCTTATTTCTTCTGTGAGTCTATTCCTTTTTTTTTTAATTATTAATCTATTTGTACTCACTCTTGTTCTTAATAAGCAGGCTTCCCTGTGGCTCAGAGGTTAAAGCGTCTGCCTGCAATGCAGGAGACCTGGATTCGATCCCTGGGTCAGGAAGATCCCCTGGAGAAGGAAATGGCAACCACTCCAGTATTCTTGCCTGGAGAATCCCATGGATGGAGGAGCCTGGAGGGCTACAGTCCATGGGGCCGCAAAGAGTCGCACACGACTGAGCGACTTCACTTTCACTTTTGTTCTTAATATCTTTCTTATAGATGTGAGGAAACTAAGACAGAGAAATAATTTTTTGTATTTTAAAGAAAGATCATTGTGGAATACTCTAGTTGTCTGGGTGTTAAAAAGGAAAGTGAGTCAATAAAACAAAAATCCACATTAGAGTAAGGGAGTTTGGAAATAGGATCCTGTTAATCAGAGTATAGAGGAGTTATAATTTTTAGACTCAAGGGTCTTAGATAACATATAACAGTATTTATTTTATTGTGAAGAATTTGCAGGAAATCAACACATAGTTGAAGGGACTCTTAGAAGGGAACAGCCTACACTTCAATTTTCTTCCCTTCTGAAAGTGACAGTTACATACAGATTTTGAGCATCTTCAAGGATGAGCCTTTATTCATCTGAGTATGTCAAGTACTTGGAACCTAACAGGAAGTGCGTGAAAAAGCTTGTTGGATAAAATAATTGGATGTATTAAAGTTTGTTAACTAGAAAGTAGATATATTTTTACCAATAAAAGTTCCCAAGTTGTCTTAAAATTGTAAAATGATTTTCATGCAAAGGTAAAATTTGCCTTGGTAGCAAGAAGCAACTTTCAATAATTATATAAATGGTAACAACAAACAGCAATTTCAAAGATAAAATGTTGGCATTCCTACATGAGCTCCCAGCTTGGAATCACAACAGTGTCTCGTAAGATTTTGGAAAGCTAGAAGCATTTTGGAAGACTATGCTTTGAAATACGTGCTGTCCAGATATTCTTTTATTCACTCATTTATTTATTGGATATTCAGCAAGTACTAAGTCCTGGTGATTAAAAATATAACAAAAGATAAGTGACAATTTAATAGAGAGACTAAGGTATAACTCTGCACTGGTGTAGATGATAAATAGAAAATGGAGACCAGAGGGTAAGAGAATTATTAGCAAAGTATTCAGAAAGCTCCTTTGAGTAACTGTACGCCTGTTAGTGGTAACGATGGAAATTCATTCCTGTGTTCATGAGTTCATTTGCTCAGCATGTGCCTGTGGAGTACCAGGCTCTTGGCTAGTTAGGGAACACGAGAGTCGGGGTCTTACAGAACAAATAATCATCTGGAGAAGAGGGACTTCAAACAAGTTATGCCAATATGTAATAAGTATTTTTATTTTTGGCCACACTGTGTGGCATGTTGGACCTTAATTCCCCAACCAGGGATCAATCAGGTGCTCTCTGAAGTGGAAGTTTGTGTTCTTAACTACTGGACCACCTGGGAAGTCCCTGTAATGATTATTATAGTAGGGGAAACACAGGAAGGAAATATACCGCATGGGAATCTAACATAATCCAGGCTTCCCTGAGGAAGTAAAATGCAAACCCAAGTAGTGGACTGTCCACAGTTTATGACAGTGACTACTCTGTATGCCAGGCAGTAGGTCCTTTCCATCTGCAACTCACATCTTCATGTTTCAGTTCCTCTTTTAATATAGTTCCTGTTACAATTATAAAAATCCTATTAATCCTGAGCTTTTACACTACAGTAAACAAACTTTGGGCTTCCCTGGTGGCTCAGATGGTAAAGAATCCGCCTGCATGCCGGAGACCTGGTGGGAGACTCAGATTTGGGTCAGGAAGATCCCCTGGAGAAGGGAATGGCAACCCACTGTAGTATTCTTGCTTGGAGAATCCCATGGACAGAGGAGCCTAGTGGGCTACAGTCCATGGGGTTGCAAAGAGTTGGACATGACTGAGTGAGTAACACTGACTTTCAAACAAACTTTAATACTGGGAGCAAGCCTCCTTGCTCTTTTATGAGGCACTATCCTTATTTAACTTCTTTTTCCTAATTCAGTTCAGTTCAGTAGCTCAGTCATGTCCGCTCTTTGCGACCCCATGAATCGCAGCACGCCAGGCCTCCCTGTCCATCACCAACTCCCAGATTTCACTCAGACTCACGTCCATCGAGTCAGTGATGCCATCCAGCCACCTCATCCTCTGTCGTCCCCTTCTCCTCCTGCCCTCAATCTTTCCCAGCATCAGGGTCTTTTCCAATGAGTCAACTCTTCGCCTGAGGTGGCCAAGGTACTGGAGTTTCAGCTTTAGCATCATTCCTTCCAAAGAAATCCCAGGGCTGATCTCCTTCAGAATGGACTGGTTACATCATTTCACACTTGATATTTCTCACTTAGCCCACCACCATGCTGAGTTCCATCCGTGTATGTGCAAGTTAAATGTAGGCACCATTTCTAAGAGGTACATCTATTTTCTCTCTCTTAAGACTCTCAGGTATTTGAAAGTATTTCTCCTATCTCTAATCTATATTTTCTAATCCCCAAAACACCCATTGTAATGATATTATAATCAAAATAGATACAGTAATAGAAGCAACCACTACCATTTACTGAGTGCTTACTGTGTACCAGTCATTTCACAATATCCTTTATATATTATCTTACCTAATATTAACAAAATGCCTATGAATGGTTATTATTATCTTCATTTTTACAAACAATTTACAGGGATTAAAAGTTTGGTCAGAGTTATTACTAGACACTTGAGATTTGAACCCAGATTTGCTTAATGCCAGTGTTTATAGATAGTATTATGCAATCCTGTCTTTGCATTGTACAATCAGAATACTGTAATTATTCTTTGAAATAATTCTCTGTGATAGGTTACCAAACTATGAGGTCTGCTGACTTAGTCTCCCAATGTCCACCAAATAGAGTGCGGGCATTTCTGGTAGCTGGATTCCTATTGAAATCAATGCTATGGGAGTAGAAAAAGCAATATGCATTATTCTCTCTTCTAATATTTTATTGCTCATTGGCATGCTACTCTAAAATAAAACAATTGAATGATCCTGGGATTCGAAAAATCCTTTTGTTGGCACTCCAAATGTGAAATTCCAAATGTTTTTGATATTTAAGTCTGATGATCCCTAAGCAAGTGGTTAGTCATGGAGGTAAAATGGTGTATATACTGAAGTTGAAGGAGAAGGGAGATGAAAGAAGTTACCCTTGTTCCTCTTATGTGCTGTGTTAAGGATGGTCCAGGCCCATTGTGATTGGTTGAAACTAGCTCGTCTAACAAAGAAGCTGAATGAACTGGTTTCCATGTAATCTGCTGGTGAACTAGAGGTATTTATCTTAGGCTGGCCCATCCAGATCCTCCTCTAAGGAAATCTTCCTTTCTGTGGGCTCGTTCTAAACGTTGATGCTCTGTACTATGTGTTTGCTCCCTGTCTTACATGAGTAGACCAAGGAGTAGGCACTTGGTGGAAAATAGCCATTCTGTGACCTGGCCAACCATCTGGATGGACTAGCTTAAAATGATGATCTGGGCCAATCAGTTCCCTTTCTGGGAAATTCAGCAATTGGAAACTAAAACACCAAGCCAGCTGGCAGCAAAGTCAGATTGTGAGAGGATGCCATGAACCAAAAGGAACCTAAAACTATGAAGGGCAGAACAGATAGTAAAGGTTGAGGAAGCAAGTTGCACAAGAAGGATGGAGGCAATGCACAGAAAGAAAGCGAAGACACTAAGACACTAATCTGGGCTATTTCCAGTTCTGCTCCCTGCCATGTATCCTTGTGATGGTCCACCCCCACTCCACTCCACCCCCTCCTGCATCTAAATCTCCTTCCACCACTAATTTTGTGAAGTAACTCGAGTGTGCCTGTTTCTTTCAATCAAAAGAGATTGATTGAAACCATCTTCCTTCCCTTGCATGTCAAGCACTTACAAATATGAAGTATTACTCTTAGTTCTCATTAGCAAATGGATGTGAAAGTCTGACATTTGAAAGAAAGAACTAGAATGCAGTGAGCCAGAAAACCCCGTTTTGCTTCTTTCACATAGAAAAAAATCTTCCAGTGTACATTTCATTAAGAAAGTCTGCTCTCGAATTTTTAGGACCTTTTCGACTCCAGTTGGAGAATGAAGATCAGTAATCTATTACCTAAACTACTTCTCTCCAAGTTTAACGTCAGTGTGATGCCAAAGTGTCTACCTGAGCAACCGCCCATGAAGAAAACTTTGAGAGATAAAGGCTTTCTCTTTTTCTGCTCTTATCCTTCATTCAGACCTCATGTCTGCTGGCCCAGTTTAATGATTTTCTAGAGTTCTTGAACCAAAAAAGATTTTTTTTAAAGTAAAAACAAACAGAAATGGAAGTTAAATGTTTCTGATCATTTCCAAGAATTAAGTGGTGAAGAAAAAGATAGAGTAAATGAGGGCAGCTTTGGATCAATTTGCAAAGTTAAAGATCACTATGGTGGTCTTTATGAAATAATGAAGAGGACCAGCTATGTAACTAGGAACAGGTATAAATATTTTCATTTGACTCAACTTGCCAGATGAGAAATACGTCTGAACAAGCGATCTGTTTCTGTAGGGCCAATCAATAGCTTCGGAGGAGCTCAAGCTTAACTCAAGCAGCCGCGATAAATCTGGAATAGTCTTGGTTTCCATTCCTGTTCCTCACACATTTTGTCTCTGCGGAAGCCACTACTTTTTCTTCCTTTTCTAAGTGTCTCTCTCTCCCTCTCTTCCTCCTCCCTCCTCTTATCTTCCCTCCCCTCTTCCACCACTTCCTCCCCTCCTTCCCCCTCCTCCTTCCTCTCTTCCCTTTTTCCCTCTGTTCTCTCTTTCCTCTTTTCCTTCTCTCTTTTTCTCTCACTTATATTGGGTTTATTCTAAACTCAGCCACCCTTGAACCCATTCTCTCTCCTGTAGGTACAATAGTTCTTAGGATTTGCTAAGATCTTGGAAAATAAAGGAGATGCTTCACCGGACCAGTGAGAATCCTCTCTGCCACACCTTTGAAAACGTTATGGATGGGGAATTAAAGGAAGTGGTTTTGACTCAACTTGCCAGATGAGAAATACGTCTGAACAAGCGATCTGTTTCTGTAGGGCCAATCAATAGCTTCGGAGGAGCTCAAGCTTAACTCAAGCAGCCGCGATAAATCTGGAATAGTCTTGGTTTCCATTCCTGTTCCTCACACATTTTGTCTCTGCGGAAGCCACTACTTTTTCTTCCTTTTCTAAGTGTCTCTCTCTCCCTCTCTTCCTCCTCCCTCCTCTTATCTTCCCTCCCCTCTTCCACCACTTCCTCCCCTCCTTCCCCCTCCTCCTTCCTCTCTTCCCTTTTTCCCTCTGTTCTCTCTTTCCTCTTTTCCTTCTCTCTTTTTCTCTCACTTATATTGGGTTTATTCTAAACTCAGCCACCCTTGAACCCATTCTCTCTCCTGTAGGTACAATAGTTCTTAGGATTTGCTAAGATCTTGGAAAATAAAGGAGATGCTTCACCGGACCAGTGAGAATCCTCTCTGCCACACCTTTGAAAACGTTATGGATGGGGAATTAAAGGAAGTGGTGTTCCCCCACCTGGGGCCATCCCAGAAGGATTGTGGTTGTGCTGGACTAGTCGTTGATGCAACAACTCTGTTCTTTCTGTCTATTCGAGACCTGTCACTTTGCATTTCCTTTCTCCAAGAAGACCCAAACATAGACAGATTCACACGTCTGGGGGGAAATGGAATGCCGAGGAATGGAAACAAATGGAAATACATTATACCAGCGGAACTTCAGCTATGACCTGAAATGTGTTACCTAAGAGCTCTGTGAGGGAGAAATTGAAAACTTTTTTTTCTATCTTAATATTATATAATCTAGTCACTGTTGAAAAACCCTTCAAATTTCATTTTTTTTTGTAATTACTTTGTAGAGTTTTTTGAGGATTAAATGAAAAAAATTATGTTAAGTGCATAGAACAGTGTCCCTCCTGTTATGAGCACTCATAAATGTTAGCTGTTATTATTACTTTTAAAAGTTTTCATGCAGCAATAATATATTTGTTCAACTGCAATTGAAATTTATTTGAATTTTAATGTTTGGGGCTCCCTGGTGTCATTTACCACTGTATTTGATTTAAAAGGGCTCAAGTACTTGGTAACTTGCAAGGTGGATCATCAAGCTTCTTTACTGCAATTATGTTTGCAAAGTACATTTTGGTCTTCTATTAGTCTGTTCGGCCACATTATAAGGTAGAGAATTCTATGTCAGAGATCCTGTTGAAAAATGAAGAATCTAAGTTTCAGGAGAAATTAAATGACAACAAATAAATGATTATATTCTAACCTCTCTCTAGATGAAGAAAGACCATCTTCCCTGGGACTTGGGCTCATATGTGAGGTATATGCATCCACACTGGAGTTGGAAGTGGCAACCCACTCCAGTGTTCTTGCCTGGGAAATCTCGTGGACAGAGGAGCCTGGCAGGCTACAGTCCATGGTGGTTGCAAAGAATCAGACAGGACTGAGTGATTAGACAACGATAGCAGCGCATCCACACACGTGAATATATGCCTTCATGTGTTCTACTCTCAACAAATTCTCTCTCTTTTTTTTTTTTATTTTTTGGCCATGCTGTGCAGCCTGTGGGGTCTTATTTCCCCAACCAGGGATTGAACCCAAGCACTCTGTAGTGGAATTGAAGAGTTCTAACTCCTGGCCTGCCAGGAAATTCCCAAAAAATTCTTTTTCCTAGAGTATGGAGAGGCACAAAGTTAGAGCTAGTGAGTCATAATCATTCCTTAAGCTTTTGACTGAAGAGCTTCAGCTTGTCAGCTAATTAAAAGGAAGTATTATTCCCATTTAAGAGCTGGAATCCTGAGATAGAGTGCCCTGGCTCTTGCCATCAAGATCTTTGCCTGCTAGCCAATAGCTGATGATCTCAGTTTTACTCTACAAGAGGCAACTAACTACCTTTAGGAACATAGACAATACCACAAAAGATAACATGCCTGATGTATTTTGTATGATCTAGTAAGAAGCTAACCATACTATAAATAGGTCTGGGTTTTTTTTAAATATAGTTCTGGGCTGAGAGGGTCTTCAGGGAAGTGTAAATGGGGAGGATATATAAAGCATGGACCAAGCCATGGATTCTTTCATCTTTGCCTTTTACAATTGCCCTCTGTTTATAGAAGTCTATTTATGAGTCTGCCTTGGTCATCAGGCAAAATGCCTTATTTATTTCCTGGCTGTTTACAAAACCAAGGACCCAGACTACGGGATATTTATCCTGTTGTCTATCAAAGCATTCACTGGGAGAAGAGATAAGCGATTCATCTGCCAAAAATATAGCAGCCTGCAAAATAGGAGCTTCCATGAAAGAAGTCACCACAGTACCATGTCATGACAAAATGAGTGTGTTTTCTTGGATGATGTAGCTCATTTAGGTTGATTTCACCTTCCTCGGATATCATGAACATAATTTTTGCTTTTTTCACTACAGCTCTTCGTTGCTTGGACAGGGACATCTCAGGTGGAAAGGGCCTGAAGCCAAGTCTGAGTTGGATCCTCCTGAGAACATCAAGAAGAGTTTAATTCCCCCCCCCCTTTTTTTTTTCAAAGAACTGAGGAGTATATTTAGCCAGGCAAACATAAGGTTCCAAATGTGGAGGATTATGAGGAACGGTAAGATCTTTCTAGGTGGAAAAAAAGGGAAGGCAGATGCTTGGGTGTGTGCAGGGGCTTTTAGCCCTGGGGCTGCCCTAAAGAGCTTCAGGGTGAAGTCCAGCCATGTGACCCCCAAGGCAGAACAAGGACCTGGGATGAAGAGCAGCTCCAGCCCCACCTGTGGGTTCCTGAGCCGGCTCAGCACCATCTCAGCTTTGTTCTATTTGCACTTTGTCTTCAGGGCTTCACTGACATCATTCGACCCTATTTCTGAGTGAGATCAGGTTGATTCCTCAGAGCTCAAGGGCTCCAATGACATGTCAGCTTCACCACCCTCGAGTCATCTCTGCTTCTCCAGAAACACACACAAGATCATTATGATTCTCAGAGCCTTTTACCAACAACGCCTTTGGTGTGTCACTTTTCTGATTTACTTCTGACTTTATGTGTGCCAGTGTCCTATCCCTTTAATTTCATCTGGCTCTTTTCTCCATCATCAGCCCTGCTTCCTGGCCCCTTTTCACTAGAGCAAACTGCCAACCCCAGGGCTTTTGCTCTCCTTTTCACATTCCCCTCAAAAGTCACCCAAAGTATCCTGGAAGCAAAGTAGAAGAGCTTATACTATTTTTGTAGTGGGAAGCCTCGTGATGACTTGTCTAAGCATGGCCTGTTTGCCAACTGAAGTGGTTAATGCTCTGGCCAGGGGGAAGGTACGGTGGGATTTTGCCCAGGCACGTTTTAGCCATCCTGTGTTTTATGCTGCCTGTGCTGAGTCGGCTATTGTTTTTCCTTGAGGAACAGTGTTGGAGGCACAGTTGGAATTCACATAACTGTAACCTTTCAGGTTGTCTCTGGTCCTGTCCAAGAACAGAATCTCAACTCCAGCCAAATACTTCCAAAAGCAAAGGTCATTTGTCATAGACTGTAAGCACCCTGAGAGCACACATTTCTGTCTGGGTTCTCTTCATTCCAGGTACACAGAATGGAGCCTGTCCCTAAGCTTGTCCCAATAAGTCTTTGTTAATTTGAATTCCTGCCTGATGAAATTATTACTGTAGTACTCTAGTACTGCAGTGAAGCAAGGCTCTGCTGCATTAAATAGTGTAATATCAAATGAGTATGGCAGGGCAGATTTTAATATGCTAACTAATATACACAAAGGAGAAAAAGATCTTTGTATGTATCATGGGCTTTGAATGAACATGAACTTCTGAGGTCTGTAAATATCTTTCAGAGAACAGGACTGAAAATGAAGGAGAAATACAATAAATTTTAAGGGGCATCTTGAACATGAAAGACACTTGATAAAAAGAAAGTTAAGCTTTTTAATTATAAAAGCATGAGATAGAGTTCCCTGCTTATTTGAAACACCAAATTTTCCTAGGACCTTAGTATTGCTATTTCTAAAAAAAGGAGGTGGGGGGTGTTTATACTAGGTAAAATTCCCTCCAGTTCTAAAAAGTTGAGAGACTATAATTATAAATGATAAAAAATCATAAAAAATAAATAAAACTGATATCTCTATTCTGTCCCAGGGGAATAAGTCTATCCTAGAAGAAATAACCTGAAATAACCTGAAGTCTATGGCTGTAGTCTTTTGTGTATTTGAATTCCTTAAACTGTGTACAAAAATTTTATATATTTTTTCCCTTGAAGAACAAGGATCTCTAGTTTTCATCCAGCTCCCAAGGCAGTTTGAGACCCCCCCAAAACCTTGTAAGCTACTGGATTGTAACATTTTAGACTATGTCCTTGTAAGGCTTGAAGAAACCCTTTCTGCATGTCAGGCATTATGCTATACATTTTATATGTATTTCCTCATTTAACCCTAACTTTGCAAGACTGCTGCTTTTCTGAGAAGTTAACTTTCTCAAAGACTTACAGTTGATAACTGGTGAAGCTGGGACACCTACCCAGGCTGAATCAGGGTGCCAGGCTTTTATTCGTTATATAGAACTATTTTCTTTTTGGGAGACAGAACATCTTCCGGAAACCAGAGCCTTTTCATTCTTAGCCATTATTTTCCCTGTTATTCATCTTTTATATTTATATAACTACTTTCTGAACACCCTAAAGCCTTTCTACACCCAGGAAGCATTTCTCTGTGGAACCAGCCTTCTAAAGCACTGAAGCAATCCTCTCCAGACCTCTCACCTCGGTTTTCCTCCATTGTACAACCAGGGCAGCAAGCACAATTTTGCCTTAACTATCTATTCTAGACTCAAGTCTGTCCACGTGGCACTAATGGACAACCCATACATTTGGAGAGACTCCAAGAAATCCATCCCAAGCCCTGAATGGTCTTGGCCCCGTTCCAGAATTTTACTAACTTTCCACAAATTGTGATTCCAGACACGTTTATACCTTGGCCCCCAGGATAATGGAAGCCACAAAAGAGACAGAAATTAAAACGTCAGCCCAGCTGGCCCACATTGTGGGCCAGTAATTACAGTGGAACCCTTTGCCTCTTCGATCACCTGAGTGGAGCACATCTGTGCCTCCTGCAAAAAAGGATGACAGAGTAATTCAGAGCAGTTTTTTTTTTTAAAAAAAACATATCCCTTAACTCAGTGTAAGTAGAATGAGTTACTTAACAGGTGCAACTAAGGTTTTAATAAACCACAGGAAAATTTTGAAAAGCGAGGTAAGAAGCAGAGATCAGTCTTCTGATGAGCTTTGTAATTCAGTGACCACTGTCATCACTCAAGACCTAAATTACCTAAAATGTGTCATCAGGGCCTCAGCAGCTAGTAAAAGAAAGCATTGTTATTTCCAAACCTTTCAGCTACAGCAGATTCTGAAGGACAAGTTGTATGCCATGTCACTATGGACAGGGAAAATGATGTCCACAGCCAAGGTGACACCTGAGAGGTCATATACTTTGTGGGATCATGATAGAAGTTCAAAATATCAGCCTGAGAAAGGTAAGTGAAACTGACAACCAAGTGTGAAGTATGGGTGGCGCAAGGGATTAAATGGTGTGGGAATCAGGACATTGGCTATCTCCTTACTTTCTCCTTTTAAAAGAAAAATTTTACAGACCCAGCCACTGATAGGAGTGGCTCATTACACATGAAGCGATCTGTTGTTTTCTGTGCCCTGAAGGTGCTGATTTCCAGCGTCTGTGACGTTACATCGCTGAGTTTTTCCAGCTTTGAAACTGAGCGCTCCAATCACTTGGATCCGTTTCCTTCGGCTGCCATGCCAGGGAAACACTGAGAGTACTCCGGCCAAAATAACCTTTTCTGCCAATTTTATATCCTAATCCAGAGAGGCAACAGGTTGTGTTACCAAAGGAAACTGATGTTTGGTCACGAAGGAGTGTGGTGAAACTTTCCCTGTATCTTTCTCTCTCTCAAAATAACAAGATGGAGATGGGTTGTTTTCTTAAAGTGCTTGTCACCTGCTTTTTGATTGTTGTTTTACTTGGCTGCTTTCTCTGTGAGATTACAGGTTTTATGAGGATGGTTTTCCCCTTCAACCTACCTTCAATACAATAACAACCTTTTTTTTTTTTTTTTGGAGAAACGAAGAAAGAAAATCTTCTAGTCTATGTTATGTGAATAGTGACATCTTTTCAGGTTAGTAAAATATGGGTTGAAATGCTCAACTGGTGGTTGTCAGCTGAGTTTACATTAGGGGTGAATGTAATAGCAAATGCAGTTACAAGTTCTAGAATGCACAATAAGCTCAGGCTATGGTGGCTAAGTGCTATTTTTGTCCTCCGGCTCTTATTTTGCCTTCAGGTAACTCTTAGCCAGTGTTAGCCTTGGAAATCGCCCCTCCTTCATTCTCACTCCCGTCCTTTTCTCCCCCTCAGGTAGCGGGGTCCTACACTGGTAGGTCCTCATCTGTGCAGCAGAGAGCCGCCTTCCTGGGACCACTGGGCTTTGTTCAGTCATGGTCCCAGCTGGTCCTATCGGCGGAGCATGTCCGGTCTTTGCTTTAGTGAGAAGTGAGTGGGTTCTAACGTCCTCTACACTGAAGCCAACACAGGAGAAACTGGGGGTGGGGAGAGCAAGGGAAAGGGAGATCGCGGGGGAGAGAGAGTCCTGATGACATTATTGGAGACAATAAACTACCCACAACTTAGCTTCCCTGGTGGCTCAGATTGTAAATAATCTGTCCACAATGTGGGAGACCTGGGTTCAATCCCTGGGTGGGAAAGATTCCCTGGAAACAGGAATGGCAACCCACTCCAGTGTTCTTCCCTGCACAATCCCATGGACAGAGGAGCCTCCCAGGCCACAGTCCATGGAGTCACAGAGTCCTTAGACTGAGAGACTAACACACACATCCACAACTTAACTTTTTTTCCTGTCATTTGCTACAAAAATAACTCTAACTTGGTCCAGAGACTCTGTTGTGTTATTTTGTTTTTATCTTTGTAAAAGAAAGATAATTATTTAGATGGTTCACAAAGGAAGTGCAACTTGGTACATCTTGGTCTTCTTAGGAAATTCATTATTTTCTTGGATGGAAACTTCTGCCTTAGATATAATGCTGGAGCCTCTGGAACTACAGGTGACTCAAGATGCATGTACACTCTCTTCTACCTGAAAGCGCCATATGAAGAGAGCTATTCTGACTCATTTGTTCATTCATTCAGTAAATAGTTGTTGAGCACCTACTATGTGTGGCCACATCTTTTCTTTAGGATTTATGTTTAGATTTTCCTTTGAATTGTTTCTCACGTCACAGGGACTCTGGACCAATGCTGGAGTTCCTTCCTTCGAAGGACTCCAGTGTGTCAAAGACTCCCCCTTAAAATATAGCATCTGGAGCAAAGCATGACACCACCCATTCATATATTTTACACATGACTTAAGTGTCAACTGTGTGCCAGTGTAAGGGTAACAGTGAATGAGAGACACTTGTGTGCTCAAAGGACTCACTACCTAGAAAGACAAGTCCATGCATGCCTGCTAAGTCGCTTCAGTATTGTCCGACTCTTTGCAACACTATGGACTGTAGCCCACCAGGTTCCTCTGTCTGTGGGATTCTTTAGGCCTAGGGATCAAACCCAAGTATCTTATGTCTCCTTCATTGGCCGGCAGATCCTTTACCACTAACTTCACCTGGGAAGCCCCTAGAAAGAGGAGGCTGCCCTGTAAATAAGATAGAGAGCTACAGTGAAACCCAAATTGTAATAGGGAAGAGCAAATTATTTTAACCTTTGTATTCTATTGCTTTTGCTACAAGTTACTCACTAAAGAAGGGCTTCCCAGGTGGCGCTAGTTGTAAAGAACCTGCCTGCCAGTACAGGAGTCGTAAGAGACTTGGGTTCGATCCCTGGGTCAGGAAGATCTCCTGGAGGAGGGCATGGCAACACACTCCAGTATTCTTGACTGGAATCCTACAGATAGAGGAGCCTGGCGGGCTACAGTACACAGGGCCGCACAGAGTCAGACACAACTGAAGCAACTTAGCATGCGTGCACACAATCAGTAAAGGGATGCTGCCTATAGCTTAAAGCATGCATAATGACCCACATGTAGGACCCCTGCCTCCTGTGTAATGAGCACTAAGCTAAAATTCCTTTGTTTAGCCCACAGGAAGCTTCCTGACCAGGCCCACCTGCAAATGGCTACAGGAAGGAAGAAGTGAACACATCCAGATCCAGGACTTTACCCCATCCATTCTAGCATTAAGGAAGCCTGAATTTAACTCAGGAAAGATGGTTCTTTGGGACGCTAGTCCACCATCTCCTTGGCCTGTTGACTTTCTGAATGAAGTCCTGATTTCTTGTCCCAACAACTTGTCTCTCGATTTGTTGGCCTGTTGTGCAGTGACCAGTATGAGCTTGGACTTGGTAACAAAATGAGGGAGCTGCCAGTCCTCCTTGGAGAGAGGAATCCTTGGAAATGTTCCCACCCGGGGGAAGTAAGTCAGAGTGTGCATGTGGACATGTGATAGGCAGATGGAGTTGGGGGATGGTCTTATAGGGAGAGTCAGCAGCCTGAGCAAAGGTAGAGAAGAATGAAACAGCCTAGTGAGTTCCAGGAACTGCAAAGGCTTTAATAGGGCAGGAGTGTGGGGTGTGAGAGCATGCTACAAAAGAGTTAGGGCCAGAAAACTAGGCAGGGTAGAGCCTTGAAAGCCATACTTAGGAGGATGGATTTTTTTTCCTACAAGATGACAAGGAATCTGAAGAGAGACAACATGATTTGGTTTATATATCATCCATAGAAAGATGCTTTGAAGCTGTATGACCCAGGTGTTGGACCTCCAGGAAACTGAGGAAGGAAGAGCAGCTGGGAGATCAGATCATCTGGATAAGAGATGTGAAAGGATTCCAATAAGGCAATAACTGTGAGGATGGAAAGAAGGGGGTGTACTGCAAGCAGAGAGGACACACGGGCAAGCAATGTGGCAGGACATGGCTACTCAAAGTGGGTCAGAGAACCCATAGCATCAGCATCCCTTGGAAGAAAAGCAGGTTCTCAGGCCCCACCCTAGACCTACTGGAAATGATCTGCAGCTTAGCAAGATCCCTCAGGACATTCACTCACCGACACACTCAAGCTTGAAACACACTGGTCTGGGTACTGGGGATTCAGTGGTGAAGACACAAGGCAGCTGAGATCCTTGCCCTCATTAACACTGCATGGTGATGGTAAGTACCAGCAAGGAGACATATTAGGAACTGAGACACACCCTGGGCTCAGGGCGCAGGGGAGGTTTCCCTGTGTAGGTTTCAGTGACAAGTCATAGTGAACCAGGAGGAGCAAGTGGAACATGGGTTTGTGTGAGGGATTGCTCATCAGAGGCCAGCACGTGTTCAGCCTGGAAGGGATACCAGGGCCTTGGAGGAAAGAGCTGGGGCCGCTCCTGAGGAAGAAGGAGGGCCCTGGGAGGTGGGGCTGGAAGTCAGGGGGGATCAAGTCAGTGCTCAATCATGCACATGAGTCTGATTTTCACTGCCAGAAGAAATCTGGAGGAGAAAGCCCAGGGCAGTATCAGGAAGGTGGTATGTACGAGGAGAGTTGATAGCCTATCCTAATGGTCTGACCAAAGCCCCTTGGTTAACGGAGCCTACTGCTTTGGGCTTCTTCAGTTTTGACCCCACTTAAGAAAGCTTTATGGAGCACACACTGTGTTAGCCCTTTGTGAGGCAAGGGAGGGCTATCCAATATTTGAGATATGATTCCTGCCCTCAAGGATACCACAGTTTAGTCATGATATTTTGCTTTATTAAAGAAGCTTAAAGTCAAACCAAGAAGAACTTCTGGTTAATCATTCCCCAGGTCTTCCCACATAGGCTGCTTCTGAGACAGCTTTCCCTCTTTCAATTCTTATGTATTTTTTATACAAAATTTTACATTTTTCTTGATTTCAGGCCATCCTCCCAAACTGTGATATCCTTTTAAATCTTGCTTCAGTCATCAATTTTTCAGCTCTCTCTCCCAATTTTATGCCACATGCAGATCTGATGAACATATCCTTTGAAAAAACAAAAACAAACTTAAGATCCTATGTTAAAAACTGGTAACAGATGTCAGAGGGCCCTTAAGCTTCTTGGCATGGTCATAATAGAGTTTCCTTTCTGAGTGATTATTGATTAGTTGATCAATACATCTTGGGCTCCATATAGTATTTTTTTTTTCCCTCTGGGAGGAGTCTTTCCTTCTTGTAGCCAGAGATAAATGCACTCTTTATGGGAACCCACAGCATTGGTGAATACCAGTGTTACACTATTTGTAACATTGCATTTTAATTTTGTTACCTCTTTGACCATCATTATGGGGCTATTTTACTCATCACCCTATTCCCAACACTGAGCACAGTGTATACACTTTATTCAGTGACTTAGCCTGCATAAAATATTTTATGAGTTTGCAGAAACAGCTATTTGGTACATTTCAAGGAGTGAAATATAGAGTTTAGCCCTCCAGACCTTTCCCAGGTCTGTGGCCAGCTTAGCTCTACATGGGTCAGTAACAAGGCCTCACATTGATACCCCAGAGTTGGCACCACAGTCTCATACCCTTTGCTTTCTGGAACATTTTATGATATTTCATAAAAGTTTTTAGTGTCTTCAGCTTATCCTAGAGATTCTGCAAGTGTTGCAGTTAACACTGAGCACAGTGTATACACTTTATTCAGTGACTTAGCCTGCATAAAATATTTTATGAGTTTGCAGAAACAGCTATTTGGTACATTTCAAGGAGTGAAATATAGAGTTTAGCCCTCCAGACCTTTCCCAGGTCTGTGGCCAGCTTAGCTCTACATGGGTCAGTAACAAGGCCTCACATTGATACCCCAGAGTTGGCACCACAGTCTCATACCCTTTGCTTTCTGGAACATTTTATGATATTTCATAAAAGTTTTTAGTGTCTTCAGCTTATCCTAGAGATTCTGCAAGTGTTGCAGTGAAATCTGGAGAGAAGAGATGTGTAGCCACTTCTACACATAACTGGTCCCCCAGTTTCATGGCCAGGGTAAGTCAGCCCCATACTGAGACTCAGATAGGTAACAAAATGAAAACGCAATGTCACACATATTGTGATGTGAGTATTCACAAGTACTAAGCATTCTTATAAAGAGTACACTTACCTCTAGCCACAAGACAGGAAGACTCTAGGAAAAAAATACCATACGGTGCCCAATATATTGGCTGGATTTTGCCAATAGAACTTTGCTTAATGGATATACCAAATATAATAACAGCCATAGTTTAATTTGACAAAAGTCATTAATAACAACAATCAAAAAATCCTTCTTCTTGATGTTTTTCATATTATCCCTACATGGCCATGCTGCACAACTTGAGAGATCTTAGTTTCCCAGCTACAGATCAAACCCAGGGCCTGGCAGTAAGAACACTGAATCCTAACCACTGGACCACTAGGGAATTTCCATTTGTGTTTTTTAACCAGATACTGATAATCACAATAGTGTGATCACTCACCTAGAGCCAGACATCCTGGAATGTGAAGTCAAATGGGCCTTAGGAGGCATCACTAAAAACAAAGCTAGTGGAGGTGATGGAATTCCAGTTGAGCTATTTCAAATCCTGAAAGATGATGCTGTGAAAGTGCTGCACTCAATATGCCAGCAAATTTGCAAAACTCAGCAGTGGCCACAGGGCTGGAAAAGGTCAATTATCATTCTAATCCNTGATGCTTTTGAACTGTGGTATTGGAGGAGACTCTTGCCAGTCCCTTGGACTGCAAGGAGATCCAACCAGTCCATCCTAAAAGAGATCAGTCCTGGGGATCATTGGAAGGACTGATGCTGAAACTGAAAGTCCAATACTTTGGCCACCTGATGTGAAGAGCTGACTCATTTGAAAAAATCCTGATGCTGGGAATGACTGAGGGCAAGAGGAGAAGGGGATCACAGAGGATGAGATGGTTGGATGGCATCACCAACTCAATGGACATGGGTTTGGGTGGACTCTGGGAGTTGGTGATGGACAGGGAGGCCTGGCCTGCTGCAGTTCATGGGGTCGCAAAGAGTTGGACACGACTGAGCAACTGAACTGAACTAAAATTGCCTATACTCTTTTATATTGGTTTCTATCCCTCCTCCCAGGCTTCTGGTGTGTGGAGAGCTGAGGTCTGAATGAGGCCTAATTCTAGGGCCCAGACTCTTAACCCAGCACACAGAATTCTGCAAAGGGCCCAGAGAGCTTAGAATACTGTGCTAGAAGTGCCCTTTGAGAATGTCTAGCTTGGAGCATTATACTTGTGGACCCGATTCTGTCACTTTCTGTGCAAAACGACTCTCCCAACAGAGAGTGGAAGGCTGAGTGGGGATGGGAGGAGTGGGAAAAGAGGGAGGGGATGACTCTAACTCCTAGGATCCCAAGAGAGGACTTTCATGTTCAAAGCTCTGGAACTGAATGGATATGATGCAAATCTTTAACTTACATTAATGTATTACACTTCACCAAGAAAATATTCATTGAATAATTAAGTGAGTTTGGGATCACATTTTAGCATTAACCACCATATAACTTGCTATGTGGCCATAGCATTCAGAGGAACTAAGAGCCTCCTGATAAGAGTGAAGGAGAAGAGTGAAAGAGCTGGCTTAAGACTAAATATTAAAAAAACTAAGATCATGGCATCTGGCCCCATTACTGCATGGCAGATAGAGGGGGGAAAAGGCAGAAGTAGTGAGAGATTTCCTCTTCTGGGCTTCAAAATCACTGCGCACAGTGACTGCAGCCATGAAATCAGAAGACGATTGCTTCTTGGCAGTAAAGCGATCTTCACCAAGAAAATATTCATTGAATAATTAAGTGAGTTTGGGATCACATTTTAGCATTAACCACCATATAACTTGCTATGTGGCCATAGCATTCAGAGGAACTAAGAGCCTCCTGATAAGAGTGAAGGAGAAGAGTGAAAGAGCTGGCTTAAGACTAAATATTAAAAAAACTAAGATCATGGCATCTGGCCCCATTACTGCATGGCAGATAGAGGGGGGAAAAGGCAGAAGTAGTGAGAGATTTCCTCTTCTTGGGCTTCAAAATCACTGCGCACAGTGACTGCAGCCATGAAATCAGAAGACGATTGCTTCTTGGCAGTAAAGCGATGACAAACCTACACAGTTTGTTGAAAAAAGCAGAGACATTACTTTGCTGACAAATGTCTATATAGTCAAGGTTATGATCTTCCCAGTGGTCAGGTATGGTTGTGAGAGCTGGACTGTAAACAAGGCAGAATGCCAAAGAATTGATGCCTTAAACTGTGGTGCTGGAGTAGACTTCTGAAAGTCCCTTGGAGAGCAAGGAAATCAAAGCAGTCAATCTTGAGGGAGATCAACCCTGAATATTCACTGGAAGGACTGATGCTGAAGCTGAAGCTCCAGTATTTTGGTCACCTGATGTGCACAGCCGACTCATTGGAAAAAATCCCTGATGCTGGGAAAGATTGAGTGCAGAAGGAGAAGGGGGTGTCAGAGGATGAGATGGCTGGACGGCACCACTGATGCAATGAACACGAACTTGGGAAAACTTCAGGACATGGTGAAGAAACAGGGAAGTCTAGCATGCTGCAGTCCATGGTGTTGCAGAGTCGGACACAACTGGGCGACTGAACAACAACAACAATGAATTATTTCATCAAGAAAATTTTTGTTGAATAATTAAGTGAGGTTGGAATCACATTTTAGCTTTACCATATAACTAGCTTTGTAGCCATAGCATTCCCCACCCCCGCTGCCCCAACATTTGCTGAGTCTTAACTGTGCATTTTTAAAGACATACATTTCGGGCAAAAGGACAGCAGAAGTGAAGATGTGATGTGTTCATGGAACAGAGAGGGGAGATCCGGATGGAAGAACTGTCTGGGTTCACTCTGGAGAGTCCGTAAGAGTGAAATGCTATTTTTTCAATGTGAAAAATTATTTGTTACCTTCAAATAACACACCAAGACAAAAATCAATAGTTTTGTACCTCCACAGGCAGTGAAAGCGTGAACATGTAGCAGTGTGAAACGAATAGTTTCTGAGAGAGCATTTTGCTGAAATCGAGAGTGATGTGTGTGTATCAGTCATACATAGCAAGCGAGAGATGGGAAGATGGAGGAAGACACACAGCCCCACAATGTCACCAAAAGGAAAGAAGGCAACTCTTGGGAAAATGATGGAAGCACGCAAAGTCCACGAAATTAGCTGTGTCAACTGTGAAACATAAGCCCTCGTGCCATGTGTTTGGAGGCTGCAGCCACAAAGATCAAGAGAGAAGATTAAAAACCTACACTTTCACGTCTGAGTCATCTGTGCCCCTCACCCCTACAATTCCCTCCTCCAGCATTTTCATCTGTCTTTTGTTGAAGGATTCACTCTCACTGAAAAATAAGGATGGGTGAGATAGAATTTTCACCTGAGCAAATCAGCTGTGGGTTGGCTCCATGGCAGGACTCCATGTTTTACTGGTCTGCTTATGTAAAAGTAACTGGGGGAAGCTGAACTATTTCAAACGTGTATCAAAAGTTGAAGAGAGAAGGTTTTGGAGCAATGAATGAGATGAAAGAGAAATCTGTGCCAGGCAAACTGAAAGCCAAGCGAAGGGCAATTAATCATCCCAGCTGGAGATGGACAAGAGAAGTCCAGTGTCTCTTTAGAGATGAGGAAGAGCCCCACTTGTCAGGGCAAAAGCGTCTCTGACATCTAAGTGCCTGAGCTGGGTACTAAGCCTGCTATTTCTGCTCTGTCAAAGTCATTCTATTAAAAGTTAAAATAAGCCGGCAACTAGACAATCTTACCCCTTATAGAAGCCTTATGTAATGTATGCAAATGTGCATCTAAATTATTAGTCTTCTATTTTTTTCCCCTTCAAAGCTGCACTTAATAAGTAAAAGCCTGTGAAAGCTTAGAGATTTCTAAAATAAAGTGTATGTAAGAACATCTTTAAGGAAAACTCTTGAGAGCTAGCAAGAGGTCTAGGAGAAAAGGCCCTGTATGAAGGGAGGGGATTGCTGGGTCCTGGCACTGGTTTTAGCCCCTACTCTGCACTGGCTTTTGCAAACCGCTTAAATTTCCAGGACCAAAAGAGGCTATGTCTGAGTGGGAAGAAAACTAGAAACAAGGATCCAAAAGTCTGGGTTTGAGTCCCCGCCTCGTCATGGATGGGCCATGTAGCTGACAAAGAATGTAATACTTGGAGGCTTGTTTCCTAATCTTTCAAATAGAGGAAGTAATAGAACCCAATGGCTGAGTGGGTAAATAAGCCACCTGCAATGTAGGAGGTACAGGAGACTCTGGTTCCATCCCTGGGTGGGGAAGATCCTCTGGAGGAGGACATGGCAATCCACTCCAGTATTCTTGCCAAAAAAATTACTTGGACAGAGGAGCCTGATGGGCTACAATCCAAAGGGTTGCAAAGAATCAGACACAACTGAGCACGCACACAGGAACAACAGTACCTCATTCATGTTGCCGTGATGAACAAATAGAATATGTGCATAAAGGGGGCTTTGCAAACTGTAAAGGGCAAGAGACAAGTGCGCCTTCATTTCCCTTGGTTATCTGTGCTTCACAGAATACTAGGAGAAAAAATGAAAACTAGAAAGGGTTTATTATAGAAAGTCCAAAGTGCTACTTCACAATCATTATAGCGAGTAAGGACATACTGCAAATCTGTTGATAAAGGGAAACGTAAACCAGTCAGAAAGCCAGCCTCAACTGGGAGATGTTTAAAACACCTTCCACCTACACTCAAAGGAAAACGGGGTTCTAGAGGGTGCTGGGGGTGGGTGGCCTGGAGGAGACAGAGCCACACAAAAGAGGTGGCGAGATGGCAGGGCATGGGGAAGCACGCTATCGTCTAAGAGGCCTAAGGGAGCTGGAACGATCGCACAAAAAGGAGGTCTTCTAATTCCGTTTGAGCTGTAATCTGATTTCACGCTGGGTACACCGTCCCCTCCAAGTCAGCGTTGAGGGCGGTGCGGCAGAGGTTTTCCACCCAGCAACAGGATGACGTCAGCGGCCGGAGGCCCGCCAATCAGGAGGCGGCATGAATCAGAGCCGCTGGGGTTCTGCTCAACGGTCTCCTAGCAAAGCAACCCCAGGTCTGAAGCGCAGAGGCTGTTTGCACTTCCTGTGCACTTGAAGCTGAGACGGAACGGCCCCTCAACTGAAAGGGTACCAATGGGGGTGCAGGCCGTTAAGATTATTCGCATCCAAACGGCCAGTCCTCTGGGTCATATAAGAATCAGAGCTATGCTTTTCTGCGAGTATTTTCGGCAATTAAAAATTCAGAATTAATAAATATTTTAAAGGCTTGATTTCTGTGGCATGCCTTATAATTGTTTGAAAACCTGCTTCATTTCATGCATTACGTGCTGCGGGGCGGCTCTTGGCCCGTGAGCTATATATACAGGTAAACACTGTCCCTTACAGAGCTTGAGCTTGCTTCTTAGGTTTCAAGTCTCCTCTCCAATGACAAGCAGTCTGGAAGTCAACAGCTGTTTCATTTCTGGGTCAAAAGCTCCAGTTCTCTAATTGCACTAAAATGTGTTTTGTGTATGCTTTAAAAATAAGCATAAGTGGGAAGGTGATGAGGTGACTTGCAGAAATACACTCACCCTGGGGAGGGTCGAGCTTTGTGGTACTGCTGAGAACTTGCGGTTATCTCCTGGCATTTTGTTAGTTTTTCTGACCTTAGTAGACAGTGACAGCAGCCCTGGAAAAGGGCTCAGAAGGTTAAACCTCCCCACCCAGCATCGCAGTCTCTTTCTTACACTTCCCAAGCAGGCTCCTCCCCTACCCAGCACGCCCTATGCGAGGATGGTCTACACTAACTCTGTCCTAAGGCCAGGGGACTCTCTCCTGTGAGTGAAGGAAACATCTTCCCTAAAGCAAACTATATGTAACCAAGAAGGAGTGATTTTCCACCTTGTCTCCTTTCAGAGTCATCGGTCTCAGGAAGGAGCATGGACTAGGATTTATAAGCCCAGACCTGCCGCAACCTCTTTCCTTCCACAGCTTGCTTCTTGGATGAATGCCCCTTCTTTTTTTCCCTCATTACTGAAATGAAGACAGAGTTTAAAAAGCTAGCTAATTAGGGCTAATTAGGGGCAAGCCATTCTAAAATATTGAGAAGACCGACTTGGGAAATATATTTTAGAGAAAGGCAGACCTAACATGTCCAAAGAGGGGTGCTGCTGGAGGAAGGCATATGGGTTCTGGGAATCAGGCTCATGCAAGGTTGAATCCCAGTTCCAGGACTTACCAGCTCTGCCCTCGAGGGCCAAAGCTCCCTTCCACAGGTGCAGACTGGGGCAAGGCATAGCTCCAAGGATGGCAGTGAAGAGAAACAATCTCACACTGAGCAGAGGCAAGCATGTTGTAGCTACTCAATAATTCATAGACCCACCGCCCCCTTTACACTGGAAATAAACAACTTGTTGGCAAATAGAAATCCCAGAAGGACTGGCTTTCACAAATACCGGAGTGTTTGTAATTAGCATGAAAAAGGATTGTTTCCAAGCCTTGAAAGCAGGTCGTTCTTTACAGGCTCAGGCTTACTTGGGAAGCCTTGTTTACACTCTAGCATTAATTTGCTCAGCAAATCCTTACAGCTAGGGTGAAATTAAATTTCAGTCCAGGCTCTGTTTGAATGACCCCAAACTCCAAATGAAGGTAGCTTTAGTGTGATTTAAGTTTCACTTTTCAGAAGCCTTGAGATGAACTCAGTGGGCTTTCTAATACTTCTAGAAAGGCCTGACACGCTTGGCAAGAAAGATAAAACTGTCAAGTATCTGACCCCATCCTGTTCATTCCCTTCTTCATCTGGTATCCCTGAAGGGTACATGCTCCTGGTGCCCAAAGGAGTTTAGAAAAGATTTCTGCAGACTGGGACAGACTGGGAGTCTCAGGGGGTGTGAAAACCCCAGGGCAGGTTAGAGGTCAGAGCAGCTGTGATGCCTGGAGAAGGCAGGAGGAAGTCCCAGTGGGGGATGTATTTCCTGGGCGAGACTAAATCAGCTATTTTAGACTCTTTGGTTCCTCTTTAGTCAGCAGTCAAAAAGACTACAGAAATGGTAACATTCTATTATTTCCACAGGGCCTTCTCTTGAAAAATGCATTTGCTGTCTAAGATAAAATGCTATAGATTTTCTGTTCCCTTGAGGTTTATTGCACCAGAGAGAGGGTAATGAGAAGACACCTTCTTCCCACTTTACAGAGAGGGAAACTGATAGCTGGTGGGTGAAGCTCAGAGATTTGTGAAAGATCAGTCCATCTCTGAACAGTAGAGTGGAGATACTGAATTGGGAAACAGTGAAACAGAAATGTGAGCTCTCCTGACCTTTCTCTGCTATTATAGTCATTTCAAATCCAAGCAGAGAAGTTAGAAATGGGTAAAATTGCAGCTATGCTTTAACCAAGAGTGCAGACTTGCCTGTTTTTGATTGACTGAACCTCTGTACACATGCACACAGGGAAAGCAAATCTTTCCCTGTATTTAGGTGCAGGGAAGCCAGTTTATTCCGAGTGCCAGTTTGTGTCAGAACAATTTGATATGGGGTTATAGGTTGAATCCTGTCTTCCCCCTCCAAATATGTTGAAAATATGTTGAAATCCTAACCCCCAGTACTTCAGAATGCAATCTTATTTGGGAATAGGTTAATTACAAATGTAACTTGATTCCCAGGTGGCTCAGTGGTAAAGAATCCTCCTGGCCAATGCAGGAGACACAAAAGACATGGGTTCTATCCCTGGGTTGGGAAGAGCCCCTGGAGAAGGAAATGAAAACCCACTTCAGTATTCTTGCTTGGAGAATCCCATGGACAGAGGAGCCTGGCAGGCTATAATCCATAGGGTCGCAAAAGAGTCAGACACGACTTAGCGACTAAATAGCAACAGACGTAATTAGTTAAATTAAGTGAAGTCATCCTGGAGCAAATCTATTCCCTTATCAAGTAGATGTGGTGTCCTTATAAGACAACAGTGTAAAGACAGACATGTACAGGGAAAATGCAATTCGAAGACAAAGAATTGGAGTGCTTCATTAAACACTAAAGATTGCCAGGAAATTGCATTCTTCTACAGGTTTTGGAGGGAGTACAGCTCTGCTGACACCTTGATTTCATCACACTCTACCTTCCAGAAATGTGAGGTGATAAATTAGTTGTTTTAAGGCATCTAGCTTGAGGTACTTAGTTGCAGCAGCCTTAAGAAACTAAGGTGTAGGGCATTAACCAAAATTACTGACGTCACTTTAGACTGGATAAAACTGGCAGCTGTGTGCTTGGGCAAGTTATCAACCTTTCTGGAAGAAGGTTTTCTAATCCATGATGTAGAGATGGAGTAGATGATTCAAAGGGCTTCCCTGTTGCCTCAGTAGAAAAGAATCCACCTGCTAATGCAAGAGTCATGGGTTTGATCTCTGGTTCAGGAAGATTTCCTGGAGAAGGAAATGGCAACCTACTTCAGTATTCTTGCCTGGGAAATCCCATGGACAGAGGAGCCCATGAACAGTGGGCTATTGCCCATGGGGTTGCAAAGAGTATGATATGATGTAGTGGCTAAGCATACATGCACGTGGTTTAAAAGAACTCTAACTTCCTTTGAGACTAGGTAGTTTCCCCCAACAGGTGATAGCTTATCTTCTCCTGATCTAGTTCTTGAGTCCTTTCCCATCTCTCTTTACATGTGCCCATGTCTGAGGTCAGGCCGTCACTTCTTGCTTGGAAAATTGGAAAACTATTCTCCCCTGCAACCTATGCATTAATACAAGTGGCTGGGGGTTCTTTGTAGACACAGATCCAATAACATCATTCCTCTATACATGCTTTCTACAGCCTGACTTTGCCTAGAGAATACTGTTAAAAGTCCTTAGGTCGGCATGAGGCTCTCCACCACCAGACCAAACCTCTCCCATCAACTCCCACCAAGTGCCACACACCCCACATTTCATATATTCTAACCAGCCTATAGTACCAAACAAGCCATGGACTTCCCTTTCCTAAAATCCTGCATCCATCTGCTCTGCAGAGACTTTCCACCTACCCTTTGATTCTCCACAAGACCGTGAGCAATTTGAAGGTAGAAACTGTGTCTTATTCACCGTTTCTCTCCATTACCTTGTACTTTCCTTAGCATAGAGTAAGACTTAAGAAGTATGAATTGAAGAAAGGAATCCGTTGTTCCTCAAGACCCATTTCAATGTTTCCTGCCCCCCCATCCCGTATAGCTATCTAAATTAGGAGTTCCCTCCCAGCTCCTGTGGTGCTCTGCTAAGATTTTATAATATCCTTTCTCCCATCTATGAATCTGCTTTGCACATGGTACTAAACAAATGGTTGTGGAGTAAATGGACAGATACATAATGGACACCTTATTACCATATATGTGTGGGTGAATTTCCCTTGCTTAGTGTGAAACTCTGAATCATTTGCAGTAGGTGAAAAAGGTTAACCCTAATTTGATTGATTTCCCTTGTTTCATCAGATTGTGATCATGGCAGTTTAGTTCAGTTGGTCAAAACATGTGTTTGTGCCCTTGCTTGGGGTCAGACACAGCTAACTCCCACACCCCGGGAAACACTGGGGGGCTGCAGGGCAAGGCCTCTCCTCCGTCACTAGAGTCTCAGAGTGAAGGAGGGCAGAGGGGTTGGCACAAATTCACGATGAGGGTCAGTAGCCTAGCCTGAGGGTGATGGCCAGGAACTGGGGCGAAACTAGAAATGAGCCTCATGCAATGTGGGTCTCTCCTTTGGGAGACTCCCCTTTCTCCTTCTCTACGGCTAAGTTTGGCCAAAAAAGACCCTGAGTTAGTGAGGGGAAGGACAAAACACCCTCCCCTCCAGGCAGGTCTTCAGAGCAAAGAGGCCCAGGCAGAGCATCAGATGCTGGGCTGAGTTTCCCAGAGGTCAGGAGATTCATCTTTTGAATTGTAATACCTGTAGAGATAATGACCATGTACTGGACATTTCCTGTGTACCAAGAACTCTCTCTCTCTCTTTATATATATAGCTACAACATACAAAATAAACATAAAATATATATATATACATACTATATAAAATATATAATATAAAATATATGTGCTATTAAATATATATGCCATATATATATATACAATACAATAAAATACATACAATGTGATATAAAGTGGGTATATATGATCTTGCAATCTCTGCTGCTGCTAAGTCACTTCAGTCGTGTCCGACTCTGTGTGACCCCATAGACGGCAGCCCACCAGGCGCCCCCATCCCTGGAATTCTCCAGGCAAGAACACTGGAGTGGATTGCCATTTCCTTCTCCAATGCATGAAAGTAAAAAGAGAAAGTGAAGTCGCTCAGTCATGTCCGACCCTCAGCGACCCCATGGACTGCAGCCTACCAGGCTCCTCCGTCCATGGGATTTTCCAGGCAGGAGTACTGGAGTGGGGTGCCATTGCCTTCTCCGATATATGATTAAAGTAAATTCTGATAACTCTGTCAGTTCAGTTCAATTCAGTAGCTCAGTTGTGATGACTTTTTGCGACCCCATGAATCACAGCACGCCAGGCTTCCCTGTTCATCACCATCTCCCCAAGTTCACTCAAACTCACGTCCATCAAGTCAGTGATACCCTCCAGCCATCTCATCCTCTGTCGTCCCCTTCTCCTCCTGCCCCCAATCCCTCCCAGCATCAGAGTCTTTTCCAATGAGTCAACTCTTCGCATGAGGTGGCCAAAGTACTGGAGTTTCAGCTTTAACATCATTCCTTCCAAAGAACACCCAGGGTTGATCTCCTTTAGAATGAACTGGTTGGATCTCCTTGCAGTCCAAGGGACTCTCAAGAGTCTTCTCCAACACCACAGTTCAAAAGCATCAATTCTTTGGCGCTCAGCCTTCTTCACAGTCCAACTCTCACATCCATACATGACCACCAGAAAAACCATAACGTTGACTAGACGGACCTTTTTTGGCAAAGTAATGTCTCTGCTTTTGAATATGCTATCTAGGTTGGTCATAACGTTTCTTCCAGGGATAACTCTGTCAGGTAGATATTATTCCCATTTTCCAGATACGGACATTGAGGCAATGAACACAAGTTTACAGTTAGTGAGTGGCAAAGACAGGAATTTAGGGGCTTCCCTAGTGGCTCAGTCGGTAAAGAATGTCTGAAATGCAGGAGATCCCAGTTCGATCCCTGGGTTGGGAAGATCCCTGGAGAAGGAAATGGCAACCCACTCCAGTATTCTTGTCTGGGAAATCCCATGGACAGAGGAACCATGCAGGCTATAGTGTGAAGTGAAGTGAAGTTGCTCAGTCGTGTCCGACTCTTTGCGACCCTGTGGATTGTAGCCTACCAGGCTCCTCCGTCCATGGGATTTTCCAAGCAAGAGTACTGGAGTGGGTTGCCATTTCCTTCTCCAAGGCTATAGTGTATGGGGTCGCAAAAGAGTCAGACACGACTTTGCGACTAAATTACTACCACCATTTGATTTAACAGACTTGCTTTTGACCACTGAATGACTGCCTTCTCAGCAGAGTGTAGTTTATCAGATTAATTAATTAATTAACCAAAAATGTTTATTTGAAACCTACTATATATCATTGTAGTGGAGGTTCTGAAGATAATCTGGCAAACTCCCTGACCTTATGGAGCTTATGGTTTAGAGACAGGAGATAGACAATAAAAAACATAAGCAAATAATTCTAGCTGACAATAAGTGCATTGAAGAAAATAAAACTGTAAAGGATAGGGTTTCCCTGGTGGCTCAGTGGTAGAGAATCCATCTGCCAATGCAGGAGACACAGGTTTGATCCCTGGCCTAGGAAGATCCCACAAGCCATGGAGCAACTAAGCCCATGCACCGCAACTACTGAGCCTGTGCTCCGCAGAACCCATGGGCCCACGTGCCCTAGAGCCTCTGCTCAGCAAGGGAGGCCACTGCAATGAGAAGCCCATGCCCCACCTCTCGATAGTAGCCCCTGCTCTCTACAACTAGAGAAAAGGCCACGTAGCAACAAAGACCCAGCATAGCCAAAAAATAATTATTTTTTAAAAGCTGTAAAGAAAGGATAGAGTGTGATTGGCAGCCTCTGAGGTAGTCCCCAACAGTCTCCACCTTGCAATAATCATGTTCTTGTGTGATCACTTGGGTGTGAGCTGGACCTACCTGCTTCTAACTAGTAGAATATGGCAAAGGAAAAGGGATGCCATTCATTTCTGAGAAGAGACTGTGAAATCCTTTTAAAGTACTTTAAGATACTTTATGCATGTAAGATTCAGTGAAATGCATGTTCCATTAACTGATGTTACTATGCTAATTTTTATGCTAGTGTATTAACTAACCTTAGAGACAAAACCCAAGATTTAAAAAATATTTTATAGAAAGAAGAACATCAACTATTAAGACAGTTAACTTCCTTTAGCCAAGAGACCAATAGATTTTATGCTTTTGCCCAAATTTGTTGTCCCTGGTCCAGGCAATCCTAAGTGTTCACTTCATACAAGGGGCCCATTTTTGATGTTTTCCAATAATCCAGATTTCTGAGAGCTAGTTGCATTAAAAGCCTGACCTTGACTATTACGAGTACTAAAAGGCAACATTAAGGCTTTCAGGGAGCATTTTAGCATTTTCTCATGCTATACAGAAATATGAAATGAGAAGTTTCTTCAATTAGGTTAGGCCTGAACAAGAATTTAAAAATTAAACATCTGTGAACAATAAACATGCCAGAAGGGATAACCTCATTCAACATCAAAGAAATACAGAGGCAACAATGAAATATAACTATCCTCTTTCAAATTGGAAGATATGATTCTTAATCCATGTAGGATTCAGTGAAATGCAAGCTATTCAAACAGCTCACGTAGGATCAATGACTAGAACAAACTTCTGAGTGAAGCACTGGGCCCACGCATCAAGAATCTTAACCGTAGTCCTGCCCTGTGACCCAGTAACACCATAGTATATTCAGCTCCTAAACTGCAGCTGGCACATTATAGATCTTTTAGTATTTGTGGAATTAATTAATTAGTTAATCAAATCTGATATAATCTTAACAAAGCTGAAGAAAGTAAGATCAGCTATAAAATTGTATCTAGAGGTTTTGTTGTTGTTTCGTCTCTCAGTCGTGTCCAACTCTTTTGAGACTCCATGGACTGTAGTCCACCAGGCTCCTCTGTCCATGGGATTCTCCAGGCAAGAATACTGGAGTGGGTTACCATTTCCTTCTCCAGAGGATCTTCCTGACCTAGGGATGAACCCACATCTCCATGTCTATGCACTGTAGGTGGAGTCTTCGCTGCTGAGCCATTGGTACACAATACATACATTTTTATCAGTTGTAATAATGCTCATAGATGTTTATTGAAGCATTTATTTTAATTAGGAAAATGGAAGCAGTCTAAATGCTTAAAACTGAAGTTTGATTAAATGAATCAAATAATATACATTTAGTGGAATATTTTCCTGTCCTCACAATGAGGCTTCTGAAGAATTTTTGGTAACAAGGTACAACATGGACAAAGATCGAGATTCTAAACTGGGTATAGCATTATCCTTAACATGCATATCTGGAAGGCAAAGCTGGAGCTTTACATGAGAAAAAATAATTAAGCACAAAATACTCCAAAGTGTAAATAGGGGTTATTTCACAAGAGATTTTTCTCTTTTTTTTTGCCTCTTCTGTGCTTAAAAATATTACTTCAAGACCTTTATTTACATTTTTAGTCAGGAAAATAGCAATGTAAATATTTTTAAAGTAATTTTTCTAAGCCTACACAATTGAGGCCACTAAACTATGACTCTGCATTGAACCAAAAGTTTACAGTAAAACAAATGAACAGACAAACAGCACACTTTGAGTTTCCCCCAAATATTAGAATTATGCAAGTTTTTCTTCTTTCATTGGTTTTAAACCAGGTAAATTAATCTGGGTCAGCATAGAATGAGGCTGTGTGGAATAGTGGTGATGAGCCCAAACCAGGCTTTGTCAGTTTATTCCTGGGTTCTGACTCTTACTAGCTTGGATGACCTTTGGCAAATTATTTAACGTCTTGGAGTTTCATCTGCAAAATGGAAATATTAATAGTATCTGCCTCATAGAGTGATTGAGCTTATTAAATGAAAATAATATGTGTAAAGCACTTAACACCATGCCTGGCAAATACTGAGTATCTTTGTGTTTGCTGTTGCCATAGTTTGACTTCTACCCAAGCAGAGCTCTGTTTAGTGTCAAGGGTTTGAAATCCAAAGCCTGTGCCCTCCACAAGTCAAGAGGGAAGCTTGATGCTGAGGTTTCTGTATTATTTGGATGTCCATGTGTCCATGATTTATGGAAGAAATGACAAAGATGATGACTTGAAATATTTAGATGAACTGAACATTAAATGTCATGGCCTTTTAAAGCAAGCATTTTGAAGTATACTTTATTATGGGCACTTGGAGTTTTCTTGCTATCAAATTGTCCAAAATAATAGCAAGTTCTCAATTCACAGAGGGGTTCTCTCAACCTGAATGGAGAAGCAGAATTAGCTTGGGAGTTTCATCCCCTGAGAAGGAGAGCCTCCTGCTTTGGACACTCAATAGACAGTTGAGGTCTAGCTCAGGCTCTTCCTTCACCAGGAAGTCTCTTTTCACCTGCTTAGCAAGACCAATTCTTTTCTAAAGTCCCTGAGGCCTTTTGCTAGAGCCCCTTGTGGACTGTCCCTGCTTCTATCTTGTGTTATTATTATGTGTTTCCACATAGACCTTAAATTCCACATTTTATTCTTCCCAACACCACCCAACTCTATCCAGCATAGTGTATTAGTCTGTCAGTGGTGTTGGACTCTTTGCGACCCCGTAGACTGTAGCCCTCCAGGCTCCTCTGTCCATAGAATTCTGCTGCCAAGAGTACTGGAGTGGGTTACCATTCCTTTCTTGAGGGGATCTTCCCGACCTAGGAATCAAACCCCAGGCTCATGTATTGCAGGCTGATTCTTTACTGTCTGAGCCACTAGGGAAGGTGTATCTAGCATAGTAAAATCTCACATATTTTTTGAAGGAATTAGATAAAAAAATCACTAGATATTTGGAGAAAAAGATTTGAAGATGCCATTTTAGAGCTGAAGATCTGGAGGTATGGTGCTAGGAACCATAAACTGCAAAAAGACCTCAAGTTTTAATCAGGCTGTGATTAAAACACAAGGTATGTGATCTTGGGGAAGTTTCTAACTTTCTAATATCCATCGTCCTTATCTGTAACCAGGAGGATAACAATACCTATCTCAAAGAACCGATAAGAGATAGGAAGAGTCAATTTCTTCCAAGTGGTTGTCACTCAGTTACACAGGTGAAAAACATACTCAAGGCCACCCAGTTTGGTAGCTGCTAAAGCTACTGCCTTGCACTCTTTTGTTTCTGTCTTTGACCAACATTTAGGTTTTGCCCAAATACCATGGCTGTGATATGAGAATCTCTTATAGGAGAGGAGTAAGGAGAGGCAGTAACATTTCTTGAGAGTCTGCTCTGTACTGGGGACCTGCACCCTGAGCTGTACCTGTAGTTCCTGAAGCAACTTTATGACAAAGCCTTCTATGGAAATGGGTGAAAAAGTCAAATGCGCTGATATTACATTATCACATTTCAAGCATTTTTGAGCATTTTCTCAAGATTGTATTCACTTTAGTCCCTCTTATTTGGACTTTGGAATATCTGGAGATAAATCAGATACTGAAAACCTCTGGGAAACGAAAGTAACATTCACTTATGTGGCATAATTGGAAATTCCCTCCGTTATAAAACTCTTAGAACTACAGTGCCAAGTAACTTACAGTGTTCCTGGGAATCCCACAGCTGTGTCAAGTAGCACAACTTGGCCATCATGAGATAATGTGCCACGGCTAATTTCCCAGCAAGTAGAGTAACTCAGCATTTGTCACTGGTCTATCAATGGCTTTTTAAAATTATAGATACTGGCTCGCCTCCAAATTACAAGAAATTTCAAGAGAAGACAAGGGTGCACCCCAGATCTAATCTAACTCTTTTCCATCTATGTTTTACAGAAAAGTGAAACCCAAACAAGTAGATTTTCTTTTCTTATTTTTTAGAGAAAAGCATTATTGAGGACCTACAATGTACCAACACTGATACATGGTATACCGTTTTTCCGTTTTTTTCTTCTCAACAATTGAGCCAAATAATATTATCCTCACTTTATAGCAACTGTTAAGTCTGCTTATTTACTTGCATGATGCTACACGCAACACAGGTCTTAAGTAGTAGAGCCAGGAATTAAACTCTATTTTTTTTTTTAACCTGCAAGATCCATGTTCTTTTGGTCAACTATACACCTTATCTTAAATTACTTTCAGAGAGATTTAAAAAATCATTTACTTATTCATTTATTCAACAAATATTTATGAGGAGTGTTGATATTGAATGAAGAGACAGAACAGACACAGAACAGACAGGGGAGGTAATAAATTTGACAGACAGTCATTCTCCACTAGGGCCTGGGTCTACAATGCTTTACATTAAGGACTACATGAGTCTGTCTGTAAGTTTAACTGATTCTGTTGGATCTGGTTCCCACAGGGATGGTATTGGATAAAATCATGAAATTTTAGGCGGGGCATCTTATGTTGAAAATTGTGAGAGTCTTAGAATGTAATTTACAAGTTAATCATTGACTCCATATATGGAGAATGAACATGTTGTGAGTAGCTTGCCATGTTAGGGGTGTGAGGTGTGGCGATCTTGCCCAAGGAGTTAAACTGTTGCTGCACATGACATGGTAAACTCCAGGTTAAAGATGACTGATGGCCCAACATGCGATTTTTGGAGAAAGGAACTGCTGGAATCATGTTCTAAATGTAGCAATTGAGCTGGTTGATATTTAGGGAGAAAATATTTCCAGTTGTTAATGTATGTCAGAAGGGGTGTGCAAAGTTTTGGCAATGAGGGCTGGTTTGAGGGAAACTTTGCCTAGTAAAGACAAACAAATGCAAACTGTGGGTCATGTGGTTTATGGCACCGAGACTCATGTGCTAAAGATTATGATGGAACAACACAATGGCTGAGAGGTGGTGTGTGTGGAGTCAAGTAGAGCAGGGTTCAAACCTCCATGTTTTCATTCCCTTATGCTCTTGTGTTTAGGTGAGCTCTTTAGCCTCCATGAGTTGTGGTTTCCTCAAATGTAATACTAAATTCTGTTTCTTAGCCTTGCAGTGAGGAAAAAATGAAATGTTTTCTGTGAAGCACTTAGCAGAGTTCCCAGTTAATACCAAACCATAAATGGTAGTAATTTAAATCAAATATTAGTCAATGGGAAGATCAGGAATAACAAAGAGGATATATATTTGCACAGTTTCTTTTTCTTTTTTAAATTTTGCAATACTTTCTTGTCTTTGATAACAGCAAGGTTGGTATTTTTTTAAAGCATCTCTTGCCTTTACTTTAAAAAAATCTATTTATTTATTTGATGGTGCCAGGTCTTAGTTGTAGCATGTGTGATCTAGTTCCCTGGTCAGGGATTGAATCCAGGCCGCCTGCATTGGGAGTGCAGTCTCAGCCACTGGAACACCAGGAAAGTCCCATTACCTTACCTTTAGACAGTTCTGGAATTTATTCATGCAGAATGTGAGACAGTTCTGGAATTTACTCATGCAGAAAGTGAGCTCCCAAGAATAAGGGCTTCGCCTATCTAATCACCTCTGTATCCCACCTTGAACAGTGCTTGGCCAATAGTGGGCAGTCAATAAGTATTTGTGGAATGAATGAATTCACTCAATCACTCAACCTTCAGTGTCCACAGTTAAGTTCCATAAATGTCATGAGAGACACAAAGATAAGCAACAAGGATTTCTCTCCCAATGTATTACACTGAACTAGGAGAAAGAAATGTATACATGGAGAAATGATACTCCAAGTAACTCTTTGAATAAGATGAGGATTTTAAGCTGAGAATTTAGAGGAGGAAGATTGAGTGGTATTTGGATTGAGCTTAAATCAAGTGGGAAGAACATTGACAAGTGGAGATACCAGTGTTAGGGAGGGAATGGAGACTGTATTCCCAGAAGTGAAACAGCACTAGTTAAGGTCTGGAGGTAGGAAAGAACCAGGTATGTTTGGGGACAAGGAGAAGTACAATTCTACTCACAGACAAGACTGGAAGGGAACTTAAGGACAGGGGCTGTTTCTGGAACACTTTCCACAGAGCCCAGAAACCCATCCAAGGTTCAGTAAACAAGCTATGAGTCACCTCCATGGAGGGCTGTGAAAGGGAGCATCCCCAAGGCCCAGTGAGAAGGTTCCACGCTGTGGAATTAGCTACAGACAAGGGATGAAGCATGGGATTGATTAGCCTGTTGTTTCCAAACCCACCCACAGCAGTTTCTGGGACGATTTCACCAAATTCTAGGAAATTAAGACTTTGGAACCCTGGGTTTATTGGCTTGGAAGTAGCTTGTCTTTGTATTCAGATTATAAATAAAGAATAATGGGACTTCCATTACATGAGTCTATTTGTTTGGCAGGGCACAACACAGACCTGAAGCACAGCTGTGTCTAGCAAATTGTTCAGCCCCATTCGTACCACTTCACCTTGGCAGTTAGAGCTGCTGGAAATTCTGTCTCAATTCTGCACCACCAAAGAAGACACAGAACTGGGACACAGAGGACAAACTTCAGATTTTCTTTATGTCCAAGATCTCTCTGTGAGATCAACCCTCAGATGATTCCCTCCTACCTGGAAGGAATTAGTGGAGGATGTAGGGTATGCTTTATTGAGCATATGTTATGTCCCAGACACAACATCATCTCTTTGAATTTAATCTCCCCAACAACCCAATGAGGTGACTTTTATTATTACCAGTATTATACAGCTGAGACACTAAAGGTTCAACTGCTAAAGTAGTAAAGCACAGCTCAGCCTCAAAGGCAGGTCTGTTTGTTGAGTTAATTGCATTTCATTGCAACTATAGACCACTTTTCTCTAAGGTAAAGAGCATTTCCTTTGATGGGTACAAAGAGCTGAGGGAAAATGAGAAGCTTCCCAGAATTGGGGTTGATTTAGTGGGGGTGGGAGGGCGAGTTTCAGAATGCCTAAGAGGCAGAAGTCAAAGGTCAACAAATGGAGTGGAGAAAATTACAAAACTAACAGCTCCTGCTTTTTCTCCTAGGGTGACAATAGCTTCCTCCCCTCACCGTGAAAGAAGCTGGTGTCTTAAGACTGGCGTCATGGTCTCCTTGTCAAGGAGCAGGTGTTTTGAATAACATACACATAGTGCAGCAGCCACCTGTCTGTGGCCACAGGAGCAAGGCTGCCAGGCCTCCCTGAGGTATACTTGTGTTTGAAGCTTGGGCACCCACCTTGAGCTGGGCTTCATTGTCATTCCAATGAGTCATTCGCCTGGGGTTTTGCATAGGCCAGACATAAGCTCTGTGCATGACCTGGGAGCTGAGTTTCCCTGGCCACACAAAGCCTGGGGTACTTCCCCTGGGGTACTTCTGCACAATAGCCCAGAGCTCCAGTCACTACTGGAGTCCAGGGAAGGGAGTTGCTCCTCTGAATTTCATGGCATCCAGGGCAACAGGCAATCCAGAAGGAAAGGAGAAGAGGCAAACCCCTCTTGGACTGGAGCAGAGGCAAATCCCTCCACTCTGACAAAGAGAAATGTTTTTGTACCATCTTCTGTTGTGATATTGAAATTTAAGCTCACCTCTAAAACTTCCTGAGTGCTCAGGCATACCAGCTCTGCAAACCTCGTGCTCTTAATAAGGTCAGTTTCCTCTAAGAACTGCTGTCACCAGTTGGTCTGAAAATTGGAAGGGGGAGAAGTAGAAGACTCTCCCAGACAAAGTGAATTGTGAGGGTGGAAGGGAAGTCAAAATGCAAGCCTTGCTCAACAGTACTTAGAAGAGCAAAACAAAAACCAGATCCACGACTAATCTGCCAGCTGAGAGATGCCTCATCAGGCATCACAGGATAAACAATTGGATAAGTAGTCAGACGCTGAGGACGTCCAGGACTGGCAATCTGCTCCTCAGTCTCCTATCCAAAATGGCTTGCTTTTGTTCTTGGGAGAGAGATGCGTATCTTTAACCTGTCTACAAGGCTCCCAGTCTGGGCCTGTCCCCTTACTCACTGGGCTGTGGCCACACTGGCTTCATCTCCCTCTCTGGGACACGTGAGTACCACGCTCCATGTCATCCAGGCTCTTCAGCTTGTACATGTTCTTCTGCTTCCTAAATGCCTATTCCCAGCCCATCCAACATCACTAAAAAATCAGACCAAACAAATAAAATCATCTCTCTTTTTCCTCCAAAGAGGATGGTATGGTATCTCCTTGAATGCAGGGATCCTATCATTCCTGTTCACTCTCAATTCCCATGCCTCAACTAGTGCCTGGCACATAGTTGAGGCTCAATAATATTTGCTGAATGAATGAATGGATTTAGATTGCTTCAAACATAGAGACCTGTTTCATAGTTTCATTGCATAAACGAGTTGTCCTGTTTGACAAACAGTGTAAACACAAAGCTGGCTGGCTATATAGCATGAAGTGAAGTGTAAGTCACTCAGTTGTGTTTGACTTGGTGACATCATGGACTGTTGCCTGCCAGGCTCCTCTGTCCATGGAATTCTCCAGGCAAGAATACTGGAGTGGGTAGCCATTCCCTTCTCCAGGGCATCTTCCCAACCCAGGGATTGAACCTGGGTCCCCTACATTGCAGGCAGATTCTTTACCACTGATCCACCAGGGAAGTAGAGCTAGATAGCATACTTCTACAACATATCACATGCTCGATGACAACCAAGAAACAAATTGCACCTACAGGGTGCCAAGTGCCATGCTCAGGGCTGTCAACTGGACAGTTCAACAATTCTCTGAATGCAGAAGCTCTCCAGGGAAGCCTTGGTGGGTGTGGTAGGAGGCAGAGAATATAAGGAGAGTGCCTTGTATCTTTTTTGCACAAGAGACAGGCAGGAATTGAAATGACCAGTGTTGCACTCTCAACTCAGGCAGTAAATTAGTTCATCCAGGTAGAGTACTTTTTATCCCCACATATGTTTATTTGTTTATTATTTTAAAAATCAAATGGTAATTGATGTACAATATTGTGTTATTAATAGTTTCTGGTATACAGCAAAGCGATTCAGAGATATATTCTTTTTCAGATTCTTTTCCATTATAGATTATTGCAAGATACTGAATACAGTTCCCTGGGCTACACAGTTGCTGCTGCTAAGTCACTTCAGTCGTGTCCGACTCTGTGTGACCCCATAGACAGCCTACTAGGCTCCTCTGTCCCTGGGATTCTCCAGGCAAGAATACTGGAGTGGGTTGCCATTTCCTTCTCCACAGTAGGTCTTTCCTGCTACACAGTAGGTCTTTATTATTTATTTTATATATAGTAGTGTGCATCTGTTAATTCCAAGCTCCTAATTTACCCATCCTACCTCTTTGCCCTTTGGTAACCATAAATTTATTTTCTATGTCTGTAGGTCTGTTTCTGTTTTGTAACTAAGTTCCTTTTTTTTTTTTTAGATTCCACATATAAATGATATATAAGACATGTCTTTCTCTGACTTAACTTCATTTAATATGACAGTCTCTAGGTCTATCTGTGTTGATGCAAATAAAAAGATTTCATTCTTTTTTTATGACTAATATTCTTTGTATCTATCTATCTATTACATCTTCTTTATTCATTTATCTGTTGATGGACATTTAGGTTGCTTCCATGTTTTGGCTGTTGTAAATAGTGCTGGGGTGCATGTATCTTTTCAGATCATGTTTTTCTCTGAATATATGCCCAGGAGTGGGATTGAAGGGTCATCAGTAAGTTCAGTTCAGTCGCTCAGTCATGTCCGACTCTTTGCAACCGCATGGATCACAGCACACCAGGCCTCCCTGGCCATCACCATCTCCCTGAGTTCACTCAAACTCACGTCCATTGAGTCAGTGATGCCATCCAGCCATTTCATCCTTGGTCGTCCCCTTCTCTTCCTGCCTCCAATCCTTCCCAGCATCAGAGTCTTTTCCAATGAGTCAATTCTTCGCATGAGGTGGCCAAAGTACTGGAGCTTCAGTTTTAGCATCATTCCTTCCAAAGAAATCCCAGGGTTGATCTCCTTCAGAATGGACTGGTTGGATCTCCTTGCAGTCCAAGGGACTCTCAAGAGTCTTCTCCAACACCACAGTTCAAAAGCATCAATTCTTCAGGAAGGGTCATACAGTAGCTCTATTTTTAGTTTTTACAGGAACTTCCATAGTGTTCTCCATAGTGGCTGTACCAATATACAATCCCATCAACAGTGTAGGAGGGTTCCCTTCTCTCCACACACTCTTCAGCACTCACTGTTTGTGAATTTTTGATTATAGTCATTCTGACTGGAGTGCCATTCATTCAGAGTACCTGAAGAACTATGGATGGAGGTTCATGACATTGTACAGGAGGTAGTAATCAAGCCATCTCCAAGAAAAAGAAATGCAAAAAGGCAAAATGATTGTCTGAGGAAGCCTTACAAATAGCTGAGAGAAGACAAGAAGTTAACAGCAAAGGAGAAAAGGAAAGGTGTATCCATTTGAAAAAAGAGGTCAAAGAATAGCAAGGAGAGATAAGAAAGCCTTCCTCAGTGATCAATGCAAAGAAATAGAGGAAAACAATAGAATGGGAAAGACTAGAGATCTCTTCAAGAAAATTAAAGATACCAAGGGAACATTTCACGCAAAGATGGGCTCGATAAAGGACAGAAATGGTATGGACCTAACTGAAGCAGAAAATATTAAGACGAGGTGGCAAAATACACAGAAGAACTATACAAAAAAGATCTCCATGACCAAGTTAACTGTGATGGTGTGATCACTCACCTAGAGTCAGACATCCTGGAATTTGAAGTTAAGTGGGCCTTAGGAAGCATCATTATGAACAAAGCCAGTGGAGGTAATGGAATTCCAGTTGAGCTATTTCAAATCCTAAAAGATGATGCTGTGAAAGTGCTGCACTCAATATGCCAGCAAATTTGGAAAATTCAGCAGTGGCCACAGGACTGGAAAAGATCAGTTTTCATTCCAACCCCAAAGAAAAGCAATGCCAAAGAATGTTCAAACTACTGCACAATTGCACTCATCTCACATGCTAGCAAAGTAATTCTCAAAATTCTGAAAGCCAAGCTTCAACAGTAAGTGAATGGTGAACTTCCAGATATTCAAGCTGGATTTAGAAAAGGCAGAGGAACCAGAGATCAAATTGCCAACATCCACTGGATCATCGAAAAAGCAAGAGAGTTCCAGAAAAACATCTACTTCTGCTTTATTGACTACGCCAAGGCCTTTGACTGGGTGGATCACAACAAACTGTAGAAAATTCTTAGAGATGGGAACACCAGACCACCTAACCTGCCTCTTGAGAAATCTGTATGCAGGTCAGGAAGCAACAGCTAGAACTGGACATGGAATAACAGACTGGTTCCAAATAGGAAAAGGAGTACGTCTAGGCTGTATATTGTCACTCTGCTTATTTAACTTCTATGCAGAGTACATCATGAGAAACGCTGGACTGGAAGAAACACAAGCTGGAATCAAGATTGCCGGGAGAAATATCAATAACCTCAGATATGCAGATGATACCACCCTTATGGCAGAAAGTGAAGAGGAGCTAAAAAGCCTCTTGTTGAAAGTGAAAGAGGAGAGTGAAAAAGTTGGCTTAAAGCTCAACATTCAAAAAACGAAGATCATGGCATCTGGTCCCATCACTTCATGGGAAATAGATGGAGAAACAGTAGAAACAGTGTTAGACTTTATTTTTTTGGGCTCCAACATCACTGCAGATGGTGACTGCAGCCATGAAATTAAAAGATGCTTACTCCTTGGAAGAAAAGTTATGACCAACCTAGATAGAATATTCAAAAGCATGAGGAACTAAAAAGCCTCTTGATGAAAGTGAAAGAGGAGAGTGAAAAAGTTGGCTTAAAGCTCAACATTCAGAAAACGAAGATCATGGCATCTGGTCCCATCACTTCATGGGAAATAGATGGGGAAACAGTAGAAACAGTGTCAGACTTTATTTTTGGGGGCTCCAAAATCACTGCAGATGGTGACTGCAGCCATGAAATTAAAAGACGCTTACTCCTTGGAAGAAAAGTTATGACCAACCTAGATAGCATATTCAAAAACAGAGATATTACTTTGCCGACTAAGGTCCGTCTAGTCAAGGCTATGGTTTTTCCTGTGGTCATGTATGGATGTGAGAGTTGGACTGTGAAGAAGGCTGAGCACCGAAGAATTGATGGTTTTGAACTGTGGTGTTGGAGAAGACTCTTGAAAGTCCCTTGGACTGCAAGGAGATCCAACCAGTCCATTCTGAAGGAGATCAGCCCTGGGATTTCTTTGAAAGGACTGATGCTAAAGCTGAAACTCTAGTACTTTGGCCACCTCATGCAAAGAGTTGACTCAATGGAAAAGACTCTGATGATGGGAGGGATTGGGGGCAGGAGGAGAAGGGGACAACTGAGGATGAGATGGCTGGATGGCATCACGGACTCGATGGACGTGAGTCTGAGTGAACTCCGGAAGATGGTGATGGGCAGGGAGGCCTGGCATGCTGTGATTCAGGGGGTCGCAAAGAGTCAGACATGACTGAGCGACTGAACTGAACTGACCAGGCCTGACACAGACCTCCTTTCACTAGGTTTTTGCACTGGGGATTGCTACTCTGCTTTCCATAGCATCTAAACACACAGAGAAAAAAACATCTATCTGGGAGATAAGACTCCAGGTCCCCAAACATAAAATTAGTTCACCCTTTCTCCAACTGGTCACAGAGCATTTTTAGGAATTAACTCACGAGGGAAAAAGACAGGGTGTTATATCCAATATGGCTCCAGAGAAAATTGTTTAAAAACTCAGCTCTAGTGTACTGACGACCATGGGTAGACCTGATCATCACAGTAGGTGCCATGTATCACAGACAAGCAAGAAGCATCCATTTGGATTTTCCCTGAAGCTTTCCCTCTACTCTTTAGGTATTATCTTCTCAATCTTCATCTCAATTCCTTTATATCCAATATGGCTCCAGAGAAAATTGTTTAAAAACTCAGCTCTAGTGTACTGACGACCATGGGTAGACCTGATCATCACAGTAGGTGCCATGTATCACAGACAAGCAAGAAGCATCCATTTGGATTTTCCCTGAAGCTTTCCCTCTACTCTTTAGGTATTATCTTCTCAATCTTCATCTCAATTCCTGTCTTTTTCTTCTCCTTAAGTCCAAAACAGGCTTCCGAGGTGGCGTTAGTGGTAAACAAACTGCTTGCCAATGCAGGAGATGCAAGAGAGAGACAGAGGTTCGATCTCTGGGTGGAGAAGATCCCCTGGAGTAGGGAAGGGAACCACCTCCAGTATTCCTGCCTGGAGAATCCCATGGACAGAGGAGCCTGGCAGGTTCCAGACCACAGGGTCGCAAACAGCTGAACATGCCTGAAGTGACTTAGCATGTATGCACACACACACATTCCAAAACAGCCCTTTTCGTTTAGGCTGTAAAAGCAATCACTTTTCCAATTTATCTCCCCAAAGAAGCCAAGAGCTAGGTAGACCACAGCCTAGGAGCAAAACAGGCTAAGTGCTATTTGCAAGGAACTTGGGGTTGGACAGGTGGACAGAACAGAGATAAAAATGGGCTGACATGAAATCTCAGTTTTATCAATCTATTTCCCTTTTATCTGAAATGCTTGAAAATCTCAGCATACCTAAACACATTCAAATTCAAAAATCAAACTCTCTTCTCAAAACAAACAAAAAAATCAATTAAGGTTAGCTTATAACTCCCTAAACTCTCAAAAGAAAATATGAGCCAAATAATTACAAACTCTTTGTTTTACATATGTTTATGGAGTTGAAGACTGCAAAAATCTGGGGGAAATAAAAAAATCTGTGATTACAGATATAAAGAACAAACTAGTGGTTACTAGTGGGGAGAGCGAGTACAGAAGGAAGGAAGGAAGAGGTACAAACAATCAGGCATAAAATAAGCTACAAGGAAATATTGTACAACATGGAGAATATAGCCAATACTTCATAATAACTATAAATACACTTTTAAAAATCATTAATCACAATATTGTACACTTTGTAATTTACATAATATTGTGCAGCAACTATACTGTTTTAAAAATGTGATTATATTGTCATGTTCAATAAGGTTCTAACTGCAATGTTCAGAAGCTGAGTGAATGCTAGCATTACCTTATTCATTTATTGGTGTCTGCTACTTTGCCCCCCACCCAGCAGGGTTCACTTGACCTCTGCTGATGTGAGGCGTACAAAGAGTACAAAGCAAGTCTCAGTCTCCATCACTGTTTACTCATTCTACAAAAGTCTTATTTAAAAAAAAGAAAGAAAATGAAAAAAAAGAAAGGGACGGGTAGGGGAGACACAGGAGCAATTTACCAAGGTCTTTGGGAAAAATGGCAACCCATTCCAGTAGTCTTGCCTGGAGAATCCCATGGACAGAGGACCCTGGTGAGCTACAGTCCATGGCGTTGCAAAGAGTCAGACATGACTTAGCGAGTAAAGAACAAACTGGGAAAAATAAACATCCATCAAAAAATTCTTAGAAAACAATTATTTCCTCCTGAGTCACCACATATTTATTTAGGCAACCATACTCAAATGAGCACAATTTTCTGCTGATAAGGAAATCATTCTGACCCACTGCTAAATCTGAGCAGGGCACATATTTGATAGGAGATTCCCCTGTGATTGTTTAGTGCTTCTGTTCTATATTGGGGATATTTCTGCAGATCAAGGGTTGGCACAGAAAGGAGAATGTGAAAACTCTCAACAAGAGCACTCACTGCTGGCAAGAAAATCCAAGTACCAAGACCAAAATTATGTAAGATGATGCCACTCATCATCTGTCAAGAGTAAGAAAAGGATGGTTTCCAAAGCAAAAAAAAAAAAAAAAAAAAACACACACACAGGCATTTATCTATCTGACAGCAGGCGCAGGTAAAGGATATAATGAAGAGAAAGCTCAAGTGCCTACCAAGATTTTGCCACTGTTTTACAAAATCACCTTTAATTTGAATGCTGTTTGCTTTAATAATAAAAAATCATAATACTAAGATACCTTGGGGGTTGGGAGGGAGGCTCACGAGGGAGGGGTATATACACACACACATACTCATGGCTGATTCATGTTGTTGTACTGCAGTAAGGCAGTTATCCTCTGATTTAAAAAAACGCCTTGAAGCTCTAATTTTTAAAATTCAGGCAGGCTGGTGTTTATTATTTTAATTACTTAAATTCCTTAAATTTAGGAACCTATTTACATACATTATTCTAATTATTTAAATTTATTATTCTGTTGCTTAGTAACTTACAACTCAAATTTTAACGACTGTAACACCTCAGCTTGATAAAGCATCTGAAACCAAATTGTCAGGATGGCAGAAACCAATACCAAGCCAGGAAACTGAGGAACACTGTTCTCTCTCTGCTCTTGTTTATGAGGTACACCACTGCCTGTATCGATCGTTCTGGGAGATGCCTGGCATTCAGTGGAGCTCAGGCTAGAGGGCTGGCACCTCTTACAAGATTAACCTGGACATCGGTCATACCCATGGTTTATCAGAACAAACTACTATCCTGCCGTGGTCCTGTACTGCCTAACTAACGTCTTAAGTGCCAGCAGATCCCCTGGAGAAGGGGACGGCAACCCATTCCAGTACTCTTGTCTGGAGAATTCACGGACAGAGGGCCTGGCAGGCTACAGTGGATGGGTCACAAAGAGTCAGACAAGACTGAGCGACTCACACACCCACACTGCAGCGGTGGGTGACAGGGAGGACACGCAACAAGCCCAAGGCCCACACCTGTGTTTCTTCTATTAGAAGAACTGAGGAAGTGATGTCAACTACATGCCTGAGAATTACAATCCTCTGTTTAGGCCATGGAAGCACCAGGTTATCTCATGCTTCCTCCACACACTGTGTACCAGCCCACAGTAAGAGCAATTAATAACTGATAGGTGAAAGCATTTATATTATTTATTTCCTCCCAGTATTGTCAGCAGATCACTAAGTACACAGGGGCCAGAAAGGAGTCGTTATTAGCCCTCACAAGTGTGCTAAGCGGCCCCAGACACTGTGCTCAGGCCATTGTTCCAGGGCTGCAGGGCAAGGGCGGAAACAGTGACAAAGGGGGACTTTCAGGACAAGAACGCAGAGTCTTGATGTTAAAAAGGACCTTAATGGTTAACCAGTTTCATCAAGCTGCAAGGCCTCTCAAACCAGCTTAACAAAAGACCAGCCCTCACCACCAGTCTGCAGGGGACAACGCATCCCTCCGTGCGTGTCCTACTGCACACGAGCAGAAACAGCTCTACAGACGTGCTTCATCCCATGAATTCAACAACACCCAAACTGGTCCATGCCCAGTTCAGGAAGATAAGTGCCCTGGTCACTTGCTTGGATACAGAGCAATGAGAAATTGCTAGGGAAGTTACTAAATGTTTACAGTGGATTATGGGTTAAGAATTTATCTCCCCTTGGGCCAGTGACAAACAGAACAAGTTCACAGGCCAAACTGTGAACAGCATGACTTGGGGTGGAAGAGCGGACAGTGCACACATGCCATCAGACTCTGAGTCAGGCTGCCTGGTTGATAAGGTGCCTATGCCCACCTCCAGCTGTGTAACCCCAGCTGAGTCACGGGACCTCTCTGAGCCATTACATTCTCCTCTAGAAAGTGAAAATACTGGCACCTCCCTCCAGGTTGGTTACGAAGATAAATCCACACAATTCACATCAAGAGTTTATCATGCTCATACCTTGCATGAGTAAGCACTCGAGAGACATTTAGCAGAAGAGCTTGAAAAGGGAGTATGTACAGGATGATTCATGAGAAAACAGTGAAGTCTTAGGGAATCTCACTTCATTTAGCTAAAAGGGGCGATGAACCTATTTGCAAAAGCACAAATAAAGACATAGATGTGGAGAAGAAACACACGGACACCAAGGAGGAATGAACGAGTAGGATGAATTGGCGGATTGGGATTGACATATATACACACTATAAAACAGACAACTAATGAGAACCTAATGTACAGCACAGAGAACTCAACTCACTGCTCTGTGAGGACCGAAATGGGAAGGCAATTCAAAAAAAGAGGGACTGCATGTATACATACAGCTGACGCACTTTGGTGTACAGCAGAAATTGGCAAAATATTGTAAAGCAACTATACTGCAATCAAATTTTTAAAAAGAAAAAAGGAGAAATGGACACAGTTGTGGCACAGAAAAAATATGTATACAGTAGAAGAATTAAAAAATCAAACAAACCATGGTTTGTATGGACTGTCATAAAAAGATGTCTAGGGACTTCCCTGGTGGTCCACCAGTTAAGACTCCATGCTCCTGACACAGGGGCCTGGATTTGATCCCTGGTCAGGGAACCAGATCCCACATACCACAACTAAAGATCCTGAGGGCTGTAACTAAGACCCAGCGCAGCCCAATAAAGAAATAAAATGTTTTAAAAAGATGTCTAGCAAAAAAATGGTTAAGTGAAACAGAGAAAGTAAAGGTGGAAGAGCCCTACATTGAGCTCCCAAACAAAAACCACATACCAAGGACACAAAACACTGTAAGTCAGTTAACAGAAATGTTGACAATCCATACAGTCACTAACTGCCCAGTCTCATGATAAGCAATGGCTTCAGACCTCCAAGTTCTCATAAACTGTAAAATAATTTTACCTAAAACATGTACAAACAAGAAGACCAAAAATATGGAAGACATCAATAGATACGGGAAGGAAAATGAAAAGATTTTTCTAGGAAGAAAAACAGGAAAGAGAAAAAGAGTGAGAATATCTAAAAAGATGGTGGCTTCAATACAATCTGAGAATATCCCTTAACTAATCCAAAGAAAGACGTGAGGGAACTCCTTGACTGTCCAATGGTTAGGACTTGGCACTTTCACTCCAGGGACCTGGGTTCAATCCTTGATCTGGAAACTAAGATCCTACAAGCCAAGGGGTGTAACCAAAAATAAAAAAATAAACACAGTTTGTTTTGACCGAATCTGGCCACCCTATCTGGTTTCCAAGTGGCTCTCTCTTGAAGTTCAGGTTTGGGGGTACAGCACCATACTCACATCCTTGCCCCCTTGGCAAAAGACTGCTGTTCAAGATAGTTTTCCAAAAGTTTCTTTGGTATTATTTTCTCATTTTTTCCTCTCAAAATTTTTTATCTCCTCCTGCAACATTTCCCAGATCTTGTAGTATACAGGAACCCCCAGTTTCAAACCATGCCCCATTGTTGTGACACAAGCAGTGGTCAGCCTCAACGCTACTTCTAGAAGCTCCTCTTCCCCCAATAATAAACTTCCAACCAGAACCGCTGACAAGTAAAAGCAAGCTACAGCCATTAGATTCTTAAAACGTAATCCAACACTCATGACACAGCATCTCCTACACAGTAAGCTCTATGTGGACAGGGCAGTGAATACCACAGACATTGCCCCTGCCCTGAAGGGATATATAATCCTTCCAGCAATTAAAGGAAAGTAACATAGTTAATCCATATATTTAGCAGTTACCTTTGGAATACTCTTACCTCTATAAAATAGCCTGAAGAACCAAGGGATTTAAAATGAGATTGAGTGGTTCAGATGGTAAAGAGTTGCCTACAATACATGAGACCTGGGTTGGCAAGTTCCCCTGGAGAAGGGAATGGCTACTCACTCCAGTATTCTTGCCTGGAGAATTTAACAGACAAGAGGAGCCTGGTGTGCTACAGTCCATGGGGTCACAAAGAGGTGAACACAACAGAGTGACTAATACATACAACCCATACATTTAGCAACTGGCCTCAGAATAATCTTGGCCATATAAAATAGCCTGCAAGAACCAAGGGATTTAAAATGAGATTGAGATGCACAGAAACTGTGGAAAATTCTGAAAGAGATGGGAATACCAGACCACCTGACCTGCCTCTTGAGAAACCTATATGCAGGTCAGGAAGCAACAGTTAGAACTGGACATGGAACAACAGACTGGTTCCAAATACGAAAAGGAATATGTCAAGGCTGTATATTATCACCCTGCTTATTTAACTTATATGCAGAGTACATCATGAGAAATGCTGGGCTGGAAGAAGCACAAGCTGGAATCAAGATTGCCGGGAGAAATATCAATAACCTCAGATATGCAGATGACACCACCCTTATGGCAGAAAATGAAGAACTAAATAGCCTCTTGATGAAAGTGGAAGAGGAGAGCGAAAAAGTTGGC
>SJXQ01002721.1:334012-410051 GCA_006408695.1 Aepyceros melampus
CATGGGAAATAGATGGGGAAACAGTGCAAACAGTGTCAGACTATTTTTTTGGGGCTCCAAAATCACTGCAGATGGTGACTACAGCCATGAAATTAAAAGACGCTAACTCCTTGGAAGGAAAGTTATGACCAACCTAGATAGTATATTCAAAAGCAGAGACATTACTTTGCCAACAAAGGTCCGTCTCGTCAAGGTTATGGTTTTTCTAGTGGTCATGTATGGATGTGAGAGTTGGACTGTGAAGAAAGCTGAGCATCGAAGAATTGATGGTTTTGAACTGTGGTGTTGGAGAAGACTCTTGAGAGTCCCTTGGACTGCAAGGAGATCCAACCAGTCCATCCTAAAGGAGCTCAGTCCTGGGTGTTCATTGGAAGGAATGATGCTGAAGCTCCAGTGAAGAGCTGGCCACCTGATGTGAAGAGCTGACTCATTGGAAAAGACTGATGCTGGAAGGGATTGGGGGCAGGAGAAGGTGACGACTGAGGATGAGATGGCTGGATGGCATCACAGACTTGATGGACGTGAGTCTGAGTGAACTCCGGGAGATGGTGATGGACAGGGGGGCCTGGCATGCTGCGCTTCATGGGGTCGCAGAGTCGGACACGACTGAGCGACTGAACTGAACTGCACTGCTTGGCTCCACCATTTCAGCCCTATATCATACAAGGGGAGAGAGGAGCTGAGAATGGTCAAGCAACTTGCTCAATGATCCAAACTCCTAAATATCAGGGTTACAATTCAATCCTCAATCCTGGACTAGCTCCAAAGCGCCTAGTCCTTCTATGGACCCCACTATCCAAGAACAATGTCTTTCACTGGTTCAAGAGATGCAGAACCAACTAAGCTCCAGAAGCGAAACCCACTAACTACTAAGCCCAACATCATCTGCACTGTCACACAGCGCCTGAGCATCACAAAACAGTTCACCTTCAGGAGGAGATACCCTGTAACTTCCTTGCCTGAACAAGCTAACAAAATGTTAGGTGCGTGACAGGTGATCTGTAAGAACTGCAAAAGAGCCACTTTTTGCTACTGCTGCCATTGCTGCTCCAAGAAGGAGACCACATATATCCTGGTGGTACACGCGTCATATGTGTACATGTATGTATCGCTTCTGGGTGTTGACAGGAAGCTCGTCTCCCCTCCTCCTTCAGACAGTGAATAAAGAGGTAGTTTTCAGGGCTACAGAAAGACATGTTAAGGAGACTAGGGGGACAGGTCTGCCTTAACAGGTCAACGAGGACATGGATTCAAGTCTACAAGGAAGAACTGCAGGATAAGAAGAGTCACATGCTGTGTAGAAAAGAGTTCATGCAGCAGGCCGAACTTCGATCTTCTGGAAGGCTGTTTGCAAAGGTAGCTCTGGGCTGGTGACTGAGACCTTGGGTTTGGGTGTGCGTTCCCATCAAGCTGATGAAAGTGGCTCTACTGTGTCAAAACTTTTCAAACAAAATGGTCTGTGGGGCTTTCCTGGTGGTCCAGTGGTTAAGAATCTGCCTGCTAATGCACGGGACATGGATGCCATCCCTGCTCCAGAAAGACTCCACGCGCAGGGGAGCAACTAGGCCCGCGCGTCACAACTCCTGAGACCACACGCCCTAGAGCCTGTGCCCAACAAAAGGAGGAGCCATGACAATGAGAAACCTGCGTGCTGCAACTCGAGAAAGCCTATGCACAGCAACGAAGAGTTGGTGTGGCCATAAAAAAAAAAAAAAACTAAAAAGAATCGGTTTGTGATGAACACCTGCTTTCCTGAAGGAGTCTAAAATGTTGGTGCATGTTAAGCAGAGGGTGCCTACAGGACCAGTCCCCAGTAAAAAGCGTCAGTCCTGGGTCTCTTAGTGAGCTTCCCTGGTAGACAGCATTTCACAGATGCTGTCACAACTTGCTGCTGGGGCATCAGGTACATCCTGATTAGCTCTCCCAGGAGAAAACTCCTAGAAGCTCGTGCCTGGTTTCCCCTGGACTTCACGCCGGGTACTTTTCTCCTCTGCTGATTTTGCTTTAAGGCTATTCACTGTACTAAATCTTAGCCACAAGTATGACTAGATTCTGAGTCCTATGAGTTCTCCCATCAAACCAGAGGGTGGTGTTGGGGACCCTTGATAACCCTATATCTAAAAAAAATCCCCTGCTCTGTAGTGACCTAAATGGGAAGCAAATCCAAAAAAAGAGGGCTTATATGTATACATGCAGCCGATTCATTTTGCTATATGGTAGAAACTAACACTATACACCAATAAAAATTAGTTAAAAAATTTTTTAAATATAAAAATAAAAAGAATGCCCTTTCATCTTTATAAGGCCACAGGGAGCCACAGAACAGAGCACACCTCACACCTACTGTGCCCTAATGATCTCAGTGCAATGGTATAAGCTATAACCCAAAGACCTGAATTTAAGTGCACCGTAAGACGGACCTGAGACCACTTAGGCAGGAAAATCTCCCCCTATCCCCAGATTCTGGAGATCATTAAGGCACCTCAAACGAACCAAACACATCTCTTGAGTGGGCCTTGGTTTTCCTTTTCTTCCCTGCTATGCGCCCATGCAATCTATCACAAAGCCCCATTTCTAACTGAAACAGATCCAGAATGTTCCTTTCTCTTCCTCTCATTACCTAAGGGGCAGCCACCACCACCTGTTCTCTTCATGTACAGCCACCTTGCTGGCCCTGCTGATCCTTCTACTCTTGTTCTCATACAATCTACACTCCAGCCAGCATCCATAGTGCTATCAGAGGCAGAAAACTGATCACTTCACTGCCCTGCTTCAAGCGCTCCACAGACTTCTCACCATCCTCAGAAACAGCGATCTCCTCCCATAACCCACCAGTCCTCCCACCGGTGATGAGGCCCCTGCCTGCCTCTTTTGCCCAAGCTCACAACACACGGGCCAGCAAGCCTATTCCCACCCCGGCCATGGTCACGAGTCCTGCGGTGGGAGTCGGACGCTAGACCCTCTGACCCACAGCAGGTTGGCCACCTGTCATTTCCCATCTCCCCAAGAGGCTGGCTCTATACCAAACTTAGAGTCAGCCCTAAGTCGTCTGCCACCCCATGACCTTGCTTTCTTTGCATCAGAGGATCCACTGGAATTTCTTTCTCTCTTCCCTTTCTTGTTTGCCACCCTGTCACTCCTCACTAGAGTATGGGCTTATAAGGCAGGGCTGGGTCTGCTGGGGCCTGACGTGGGCTCAGAGCCTAGAACCGCACCTGGCAGAGGGCAACCGCTCAGACGCTGGATCAACAGGTGCACACACACACACAGGCAGAAAAACCTCCTCTTCATCTTTGGGCCTTTTCTCCCTCCCCTTCTCGGTTGGCTAGGTCAAAGCATGAGGAAAGGTTCTCCGGACAGAACAAATGATGGAGGTACTATCTCTGCTCTTGGAGGAGCTCACAGTCCAGTTTCTCCAGACCCTTCCCAGCCTTTCACGACCCAACGTCGGCTCTCACAGACGCTGTCACTGCCAAACTGTAGCCTGTGCTTGGCAGCTCGGCCTTCCATCCTGCTCCCCCATCACTGGTGCTGACCATGCTCACACTGCACCCGACGGTAAGTGACAGACCACCCGCATGCACTCTCTCCTCCCTCCTCGTGCTAACAGTGCCTCCCACAGAAGAGCTGAACTCGTGTCCACCCAGCTGGACTACACCTCCCAGCCTCTCCGCCAGCTAGGCGCTGCCATGAGACTCATTTCTGGCCAAGAGGAGGCAAATGGAAGTGGCAGGCAATAACTCTAGAGGCACATCCTTAAAAAGGGAAGAGATTTCATCCAGGCTCACGTCTGCTTCCCACAGGCTGGAATCAGACCTGGCAGACAGGAGCCGGCTCCCACCACAGAGGCCAGGTTTACCACCCCTCACGATGCCTACTGGCAAGTGAACAACCTCATGGAGCCCTGGGCTGTTAAGTGGGAGCAAAAGACACACGGAGCCACCGTATTTGGGGAGGGGGTCTCCCTTTCAGCAGTTTAGCACCTACTGTAACTAACACAATTTCTGTAATGAAAACTCATCAGTATGAGAGGAGAGGCAGGTCTAAGTTTAGAAAATCTCCCCTGAATTAAAAAGACAGAAAGCTACAGCATAAGCATTATGATCCCATGAACAAAGGTTTTAAACAAGGATATGTAAAATGCACTCATTTAAAAAGTATAAGTTATAAAAGTGTACTATATAAATGTATATAAACATCATATCCAAATCACTGTAAATATTTTAAAAATTAATAAAAGTGCACCCTAGAAATGTTAAAAGTGCCTTCAGAGTTGTTAGGTGACTAATTTGTCAACAACATCCACTAGTCTGAGAGCATCGCCTTGTACGTACTAAAGACTCAAGTACTATAAAAATATATACTCACCTTGCATTTGTATGTGTGTATGTACACACACACACACACACACACACACACCCCTGGTAGGGACTGCCTTGCAGGCAAGGGATTCCCAAAATCCAGTACCAAGACTGCATTGTGCTTAGTTGCTCAGTCGTGTCCAACTCTCTGCAACCCCATGGACTGTACCCTGCCAGGCTCCTCTGTCTATGGGGATTCTTCAGGCAAGAATACTGGAGTGGGTTGCCATGCCCTCCTCCAGGGGATCTTCCCACCCCAGGAATCGAACCCAGGTCTCCCACATTGCAGGCGGATTCTTTACCATCTGAGGCACCAGGGAAGCCCAAGATCGCATTAGCGTCACCAAATAATCATTTTTTTAAAAAGGGTCGGGGGAGGTGGTGGTAGTCAAAACTACTGATGCCCAGCCCCTTCCCTGGCACTCTGGGCCAGCTCTGAGAAGGGGGGGGCAGAGGTTCTGGCCAGTAGGCCAGTTGGCAAACCAGAAGCAGAAGAATGGACACTGCAGCAGCCCTTGGAAGACCTCAGAACTGGTCCTGGCTTTGCTGTTAATGTCTACCAACCCTCAGCAAGCTTCCTTCTCCCCTAAGCCGACACTTCCCTTCTGTAAAATTGGAGATAATCCTTTATGACACAGCAGCTGAGAAAAATCAGTCACCTACTCAAGAGGGACTCTAGGGAAAATCTGTTGTCATGGGAGTAACTGAGGCCATGCAACCGGGCTGTTCAGTAGGGAAGCAAGAACCAGAGCCAAATATCTCTCTTCCCCATCAGGTTCTCTTCCTCCATCACCATCCTGCCCTGGGGATACCGGGCAACCTGCTTGGAACAGTAATTCCTATGACATCCCCCAAACTCAGCTGATACCTGGCCGCAATGAGGATAGTACTGTGATTGAATGTAAGAGAATACAATTTTCCCCGCAAAGATAGCAGGCTCCTGGACTAAGGGACTTGTTGGGAGGAGGGGAAAGAAAAGAGAAAGAACAGATTACAGAGAAGCAGAAGACTCTGAAGTAAATAAGCAGTCTATTACAAAAAAGCAATGTTATCCATCCCTATTAGACCTTATGCTTAAACATTTGATAAAAAGTGGTTCATGTTATAGAGCTTCCTGATAGCTCAGTTAGTAAAGAATTCGCCTGCAATGCAGGAGACCCTGGTTCAATTCCTGCATCGGGAAGATCCCCTGGAGAAGGGAAAGGCTACCCACTCCAGTATTCTGGCCTGGAGAATTCCATGGACTGTATAGTCCATGGGGTCACAAAGAGTCGGACAGGACTGAGCGACTTTTACTTCACCACATAGGTATACTGTGTCCCCTCACCACACTTCCTATATTGTAAGTATTCTTTGTGACTATCTGATATCAGATTTCTGATATCACAAACGTCCCATCTCACTGATAGGCATCTCCCTGACATTCCAGATGTTCTCAATACTCTGCCCTAAGGACTGTTACAATGAACAGGCTTCAACAATGTCTAATACTGTTCTGGATGGATGTTCCTTTTAGCAGGTTTCGGTAAGCAGTTACGATGTGGGGATGTAAGCAAACTGCTTCCTACTTTGGTAGCTACAAAGCTGTGTCTGTTTCCTTTGCTGTTGCTGGCGGGGAGGTGGTAGCCAGTTGACTTCCCACTCACACTCTGCTTGCTTCTTCTAAGGTAGCTAGGGGTTTGGCTTCTGTGCTGACGTTCTGTGGACGCCAACCCCTCTGGAGAGGGGAGAGGCACAATGCTTTGGTTCAACAGAAGCCTGGCTATGTGACTTGGGGGTTGTTGGTGTCTGGAGATTATCTGCTTTGCTATGAGGGAGACAGAAGGTTTAACATCGAGCAAGGGGTTAATTTTCAGAATCAAGTTTCTATTCTGGCTGGACATGAAGACGTGGTGGTCAAACTAAGTCAGCTTCTTGATACCCCGGGTTGACTCACTTTCCAGATAGGAAGAGGAAAAAAAAAAATTAGTCCATGTGTGTAACTCTCCCTTGACAGAAGTGCCCAGAAAGCTCACTAACCCACTGTTAGGAATCAAGGATCAACTGGGTCGTTGATCCAAATCCAAGAGGTTTTGAAAACCAAAAGCTGCACCCATTGGGCAGGAAGCCAACCAGCCTGACCTGCGTTCATTTGGTGGCGAAGCCTGACCCTTTGGGCACATGAGGCTGCTTGCAGCTTTATCATGAGCCCTTGAGTGGGCTGCTCATGCCTGCTTGCGTTTGACGGGCCACTGTTCCAACCCAATGGAGGTGCTGTGCTGTATGTGGCAGAGGCTCAATGTGACCTTTCCACAGCCCACCCAGTTATGGGTTGAAAAGCGTGCCCCCCCTGCCCCCACCACAAAAAGATACACTGAAGGCTTAACCCCATGGTACCTGTGAGTGTGGCCTTATTTGGAAATAGGGGCTTTGCAGATGTAATGAAATTAAGATGAGGTCATTAGGATGGGCCCTCATCCAACATGATTGGTGTCCTTACAAGAAGGGGAAACACAGACGCACAGGGGCAATGCCATGTGACTGCAGAGGCAGAGACTGCAATGCTGCAGCTGCAAGCCCAGGAACGCCTGGAACTACCAGAAGCTGGCAGAGGCAGGAAGGATCCTCCCTCAAGGCTTCCGGGGGAGCACAACCCTGCCAATGCTTTGATTTCAGACTGTCAGCCTCCAGAACAGTGAGAGAATACATTTCTGTCATTTTGGGTGTGTGTTTTTTTTTTTTTCATTTTGGCTGCACTGGGTCTTCACTGCATGCAGGCTTGTACCCTGTAGCATGTGGTAGTTCCCTGACCAGGGTTTGAACCTATGTCCTCTGCATTGGAAGGTAGACTCTTAACCACTGGACCACCAGAGAAGTCCCAAATTTCTGCAGTTTTAGGCCACCAAGTTTGTGGTACTTTGTCATGGCAGCCCTGGGAGATGAAGACACATTCATTCCTCCCACCCAAAAGCCTTAATTCTCAAAGACATTTGGTCCCAAGGGAAAAGGCCTGTGTAAGGGCATTTCAAGCACCGTTTTATTCTGACTACATCAAAGTAACGCTTGGTGCCATTCGTTCTTTCTGACAACTGGTATTTAAATAAATTTGTGGAGTTCTTGTAATAAACTTTTTGTATTAAAAAAAGAAGAAAGAATGAGGGAATGAGAACACAGGACACATGCTTAGCCTTTAAAATGAGCAAAACAGGGGAACTGCCTGGCAGTCCAGTGGTTAGGACTCAGTGCTTCCACTACAAGAGGCACAGGTTTGATCCCTGGTCGGGGAACTAAAATTCTGGATTCTTCACAGTGTGGCCAAAAAAAAAAAAAGAAAAGAAAAATTGCAAAACAGAACAATTAAAATCATCCAAGTACATGCTTGGTATGAAAATCAACGTCCCTCATTTCCATGATGTTGAGACAGTACTACATTTAAACACAAAACAGCTGGCAGTGTCCAAAACACTGAAGAATTAACCATGGTAAATCTACTAAGATTTAATATTAGAAAAGAACGGAGTGAAAAACAGGTATTTAATGGTGAAGCGTGTGTGTGCACACGTGTGTGTAACTTCCTTACTTGTTTATTTAGCAAATAGATACCAAATGTGTTGAACATACGTCAGAAGCCACAGGGAATACAAAAAAGCTATAATGAGAAACAGAACCATACACTCTAAGTGGGATGCAACAGAGAGACAAAATGTGTTAAACAGAGAGTCATTACTGAACATAGTCTATTCTCTTTAATTTTATGTATTGTACACTATCAAATCTTACATGCTAGCCAGTGCACCACTAAAGAACAGGCAAGAATTAAACTATGACCATCATCAACTGTGTGCTATATTCCAACCTTAGAGATATTAGGAGCTAAAACATTAAGTGTACCTTAGAATCAAGGAAATTTTGTACAGTTGGATTTTTCACTTAAAGAAAAAGAAGATGGCATTTTGGAAGTTACAAGTGTATGTAAGAAGTCGAGGTGGGGTGAGATTCAGAAAGGTGAATGATCTCAGTTCTTTTGGAAGGGACTCTACCTGGCAAGATAGGTAACTGTGCCCCTTCCTGAGAGAGAAGGCAGGTTTAAACATAAACAGCCATGAGAAGAATGAGGGTGGGGGGGGGGGGGGGGGGGGGAAGTTAAGTGTAAGAGAATAATCGCTTTGAAATATTCCATTTACAAGAAGGTGGTCCATGGATTAACCAGAGATACACAGAGATGGACATATGAAAGTGTTCACTGAGTTGTCATCCACACTAAGGCAAACAAGCAATTCATCAACCACGGGAGATGAGCAAGGGCAGAAATGCCTCCTGCCCTGCCCCAAAGATACAGGCATCCTAAATCCCAGAGCCTGTGAATATGTAACTTACATGACAAAGGGGAATTAAGGGAAGAGATGGAATCCAGGTTGCTAATCATCTGACCTTAAAAAAAGGAGGTTATCCTAGGACATCTGAGTGAGATCAGTGTAATCACAAGGGTCCTTTAAAATGGTAAACAGAGGCAGAGAGAGGCTAGAGTGAGGCCAAGTGAGAGAGATTTATCTTGCCATTGCTGGCTTGGAACATGGAGGAGGAACCACCAGCCAAAGAACAGAGGCAGCCCCTACAAGTGGGACCAAGCAGAAATGGATTCTCTTGAACCTCCAGAAATGAAGGTGAAGAAGCCCTGCCACACCCTGGTTTTAGCTCAGGGAGACCTGTGCTGTACTTCTATGGAACTGTAAGAAAACACATTTATGTTGTCCAAAACCACAAACATGGTGGGCTACAGTGCATGGGGTTGCAAAGAGCTGGACCCGACTTTAGAACTAAACCACCACCAAACCACTACATGTGTGTGTGTAATGTGTTACTGCAGAAGCAGGAAATATAGGCACCGACAAATATTAATTTATTCTAACAAAGGAATAATTACACTACCATAATTAAGAACAAGCGATGACTGTCACAGGCGCTCAACAGCAGAAGAACAGGGTGGGATGAACAACATGATCCCCGTTTTGCTTGCTGAAAAGATCCACAGCAATCCTGGGAGGCACTAGAAATGACAGAAGCACATAACCCAGAGCAATAAAGGGGGTTCTGGGGGATGGCACTGATGACACAGTCTTTATACAATGAATCTGGTTATAAAGTTTCTACAACAAGTAGTTGTTTATCCTCCAGAAAAAAAATACTGAAAATATGAAAATACTGAAAATAGGCAGAGGTCTGCTCATCTAGGGTGACTGTAACAGGCCCCTTCACGCCTGCACCAGGGAAGGCCTGAGACAAATTCTAAGGGGTGACGAAGAACAGGAGGAGGGACTAAGAGGTCAGGAGACCGCAGAAGTTCAAAGACTCTTGTCTAGGTGAACTTCAAGGACAAAGACCTTTTTTATCTTTCTGTCTCCAAAGGCTGAGTCCTGGGCACACAGCGGGCACTCCTAGCATTGGCAGTTCACTTGAAAGTTGCTGATCTATTGAAAACTACTCCACAAGTCCAAGTTACCAAAACTGTCTGGTTAGGTCTCCAGTTACATGACACAGCGACTGGCCTGCCTTAACACTGTTGTCCCCGTAAGCCCTGATACCTTTGGTGTGCGATTGTGCAGAGTCCAATATTTGTAAGCAACACGTAGATCATGTTAGGATGTTAGAACAGAAATCCGGTACTCAATCAGATGTTTTGAGACCTGCACGGGCACTGAACTGGCTGAAACCAACCAAGCAGTGGCACCCCACTCCAGTACTGTTGCCTGGAAAATCCCACGGATGGAGGAGCCTGGTGGGCTGCCGTCTAAGGGGTCGCACGGAGTCGGACACGACTGAAGCGACTTAGCAGCAGCAGCAACCAAGCTGAAAGCTCTGACCAGCCCAAGTCTGCCAAATGGTAGTCTGAATATGTCTGATGATAATTATACAAAGAACACTGATACATGGACACAATCTGGTACTATTTACTCCGACCAAAATACTAAGGTAAATTCTGCAATCCTCAAAAAACAGTAGTTATTAAAAAGCCTTGAGGAGCATTTTCAAGACCCCAACCGTGTGTGAGCAACACACACACATTCTTGTGTCACTACAGACAAGAATGTGTGGGCACACCTGTCATTTTTTAAAAAGCATCATCACTGATGTGTGACAGGCCCACCTGCATCCCTAATAGGTATTTGCCACAACTATTTTCCCACCATGAAACTGCCTGATGTTTCTCAAAGTCTCTCCTATCTAAGAAAGATTCCATGCCAGATTTTTTTGTTTTACATAAAGTTCCACCAAATACTTACAATAAAGATAACTGTCATGTTATACAAACTAAAAAAAAAAAAAAAAAATCAAGGAAAGCTACCCAAAATGACCCTGCTTCCAAAACTGTACAATAAAGAAGCCAAAGTCCATTTCTGTATAATATATGTAAGGAAACCTTAACTAAAATATTGGCAGAATGAATGTGAATACAGCAATGTAATTAAAATGAAAAATATTACCTAGTAAAGTTTATCCCAAGAACAAGTGGATAGTTCCACGTGAGGTGTTATATTACTGTATTTCATTATATTAAGATTTTTAAGATATTAACAGATGCAAAACATTCATCAAAAATTCAGCTCACATGAGATACCAAACAAAGCAAAATCCTACATCCAGGCTTCTACCCAAACGCTCTTGTCCGACAATGTCTTCATCAATAAAGCACTAGAAGCACTCTCAGCTGAAGCACTGAAGGTGGGAACAAGAGAAGGACAGCTGCCCTCATCAGTATTATTCAACTCTGTACAGAACATCTTAACACAATTAAACCGGAAATACGGTGGGGGTGGGGTGGTGCTCTTACACTTAGGTTAGCTTCCAAAGTAGGCTTGTGAGTGGGAAATGACAAAGTCAGTTTTCCTTTGATTATGATACGGTGGGGATATGTTTGTTTCAAACCAACAAAAAAAACACATGCACCTGTGGAAAGGTACACGGAAACATCAGTAACCAGCCAAGGGAAGGGCCTAGAAATGTCCATGGAGTAAGAAAGAGGAGCCAGTATTGTTGAAATCTACACTCTCTTCTGTTTCAGTTCAGTTCAGTTGCTCAGTCATGTCCGACTCTTTGCGACCCCATGAATCACAGCACGCCAGGCCTCCCTGTCCATCACCAACTCCTGGAGTTCACTCAGACTCACGTCCATTGAGTCCATGATGCATCCAGCCATCTCATCCTAGGTCGTCCCCTTCTCCTCCTGCCCCCAATCCCTCCCAGCATCAGGGTCTTTTCCAATGAGTCAACTCTTCGCATAAGGTGGCCAAAGTACTGGAGCTTCAGTTTTAGCATCATTCCTCCAAAGAAATCCCAGGGTTGATCTCCCTCAGAATAGACTGGTTGGATCTCCTTGCAGTCAATTCTTCAGCACTCAGCCTTCTTCACAGTCCAACTCTCACATCCATACATGACCACAGGAAAAACCGTAGCCTTGACTAGACGGACCTTAGTCGGCAAAGTAAGGTCTCTGCTTTTGAATATACTATCTAGGTTGGTCATAACTTTTCTTTCAAGGAGTAAGCGCCTTTTAATTTCATGGCTGCAGTCACCATCTGCAGTGATTTTGGAGCCCAAAAAAACAAAGTCTGACACTGTTTCTACTGTTTCCCCATCTATTTCCCATGAAGTGATGGGGCCAGATGCCATGATCTTCGTTTTCTGAATGTTGAGCTTTAAGCCAACTTTTTCACTCTCCTCTCTCACTTTCAGCAAGAGGCTTTTTAGCTCCTCCTCACTTTCTGCCATAAGTGTGGTGTCATCTGCATATTTGAGGGTTTACTAGGTGTAAATAGCTGAACGTGCTAAGTCGCTTCACTTGTGTCCAACTCTGTAACGCTATAGACCGTAGCCTGCCAGGCTCCTCTGTCCATGGGATTTCCCAGGCAAGAATACTAGAGTGGGTTGCCATGCCCTTCTCCAGGGGATCTTCCTGACCCAAGGATCAAACCCATGTCTCTTATGTCTCCTGCATTGGCAGGCGGGCTCTTTACCACTAGCGCCACCTGGGGAGCCCCAGATAGCTGACATGTTCAGTTAAATGTATGGCCTGATTCTACAGTAAAAGATTAGAAGTCGCTAGAAAGGAGTCTGTCATTTTCAGATGTCATCCACCTAGAAACCAAGAGAATCAACCAATAATTGTTGAGAAACACACTAAAAACATACATACACAAAAATCCTTCCTACTATGACAAAGTAAAATAGAAAAATTTCTATTCATAATGGCAAGAACAAGGTACCTAAGAAAATGATGATGAATTTGCAAAACTGACGTGAAGGAAAACATTTCTGAAAGCCTCATTGGAGGGTTAAAGAAATAAGAATTTTGTGTGTGTGTGTGTTTGTGTGTGTGCAAGCTGTGTCCAACTCTTTGCAACCCCGTGGATTGTAGCCCTCCAGGCTCCTCTCTCCATGGGATTTCCCAAGCAAGAATGCTGGAGTGGGTTGCCATTTCCTCCTCCAGGGGACCTTCCCGAAAAGGAAAATGATGGAAAGTCTGCAAAATCTAAATGAAGGAGAACAGTTTCAAAAACCTCACTAGCAGATTAAAGAAATATGAACCTTAATCAATGGACAAACGGGAGATTTTTCAAGATGTTAATTCTCCTCAAACTAAAACTCCCACAGGATTTAAGGGCTGTGACACGGAGGGGGAAAGGCATAATAGGCATGACAGTACTGAAAATGATGCGTCAGGACTTGCCATCAGGTGCAGCAATACCTACTATAAAAGGATAATAATCAGTAGTTATTAATACAGGAATACAGAGATTGAAATATCAGAAAAGTACACATAACTAAATCTGGGTATTTATGAACTTAGGTGCCATTTCAAGGCATTTCAATGGGATAAACAGCCATATATTTAGACAAAAATAAAATTGAGATGTAAATCAAAACACGCACACAAAGTGCCACACAACTCCCAAAATACTAGCTACTTTCTAGCTCCCCTCTTGGTTCTTTCACCTCCTTGCACTGGTGTGAGGCTCTTATTCAATTGCTCCAAGTCCTCCTCTCTTTCCCCTCCCTTTTCTCGAATATGGTCATGCTGGATGATGCAAGGTAAAACTCATCACTCACACTAGCTGGTTTCCCATGCTGGTCCATGAAACCAGATGAGAAGTCACACACAGCTGCAGCTCACAGATAAGGCTACATTTACAAGCACTGAAGCAGCAAAGGAGGGACCAGGGATCAGAAGTAAATGCTCTATTAGATAAGAAAATTAGAAAAGCACCTGCTCATCAAGCCCCGTCCTGTGGCCCTGTGGTCCTGTGGCCCTGTGGCCAGGAGTCTAAGAGGATCCCACGTGACGTACAAGCCCTTAACGTTTCGTGAACAACTATCCAACTAAGGGTGGAGGGTTCATCCAACTAAGATACTTCTGCTCACTCCCGACTTGAAAAGCCATCAGGGACTTCCCTGGCGGTCCAATGGCTAAGACTCCATGCTCCCAATGCAAGGGGCCTGGGTTTGATCCCTGGTCAGAGAACTAAGGTCCCACATGCCACAACCAAGAAATCCTTTGAGCTGCAGCTAAGACCCGGTACAGCCAAATAAAAATAAGTATTAAAAAAGAGGAAAGCAAGCAGGCCATCAGAACACATATGGAGAACTAGTGGCTACAAGTGGGAAGAAGGAAGAGGTAAGGCCAAGTTAGGCGTAGCAGACTAAGAGACACAAACTACTATGTATAAAAATAAATAAGCTACAAGGATACCCTATACAGCACAGAGAACACAGCCAATACTTCATAATAGCTAAACATGGAGTATAACTTTTAAAAGTTGTGAACCTCTATGCTGTACACCTGAAACATGATATGGTACATCAACTGCACTTCAATTTTTTCTTAAGTTAAAAAATTATGAAAAAATTAAAAAAAAACATGTTAAAGCAAAGACAATGAATTTTTTCAGTACTTCCATGGGATATCCTTAGATGTAGTTTTCTTAGATGAAGAACCACCCCAACTTCCAAAAAATTTTTTTCTTTGCAGGCAAAGAGCTGTCTCACAATCATGACTGTTTATTTAGGCCAGGCCATAAGGGAAAGGAAAAGAAAAAAGGGGGGAAAGACGTGGTTGGAATGCTCAGAGGGAAGGAATATCACTTTGGCCACCGTGAATTCTTTTTAGAGGCAAGTACAGTATAAATTCCCTGGTGGCTCAGACGGTAAAGCGTCTGTCTGCAATGTTGGAGACTGGAGTTTGATCCCGGGGCCAGAAGATCCCCTGGAGAAGGAAATGGCACCCCACTCCAGTACTCTTGCCTGGAAAATCCCATGGACAGAGGAGCCTGGTAGGCTACAGTCCATGGGGTCGCAGAGAGTCGGACACGACTGAGCGACTTTACTTACTTACGGTATAAATTAGCAGGTATCATACAGTTATGAGACTAGAACATGACATCACAGAGGGCCATTTAGAAATTTGGGTCACTGTTATAGCTGCCCTCACTCAACAGGTAAGGAGAGAAGGGTCTAGGGTGAAAGAGCAACTGCCAAAGGCTCATGTGACTTCACGTGGATTACCTAAAACCACTAAAAACCAGTCCACATAGGGCAACCCAGTCACTTAAGAAGCCTGGAAACAAGAATCCAAAGGGCAATGTTCTAAATATACTTTCTGTTCAGAATTCTTATCCAGCATCTTAAGGCATCAGTATCTACCAAAGGTCAATCCTATGTTAAGAACACCCATACTGTAAAGTGTAGATTTACGGCAAACAAAAGCCTAGAAGTTTTCCTTGAGAAAAAAAAGCAAAACAAAACAGCAGCCCCCAATATCCATGAGCTGATCTGAGGCTCACAGCCAAAGCTCAGCATTACAAACCCATGTGACACAGCCAGGGCATAATGTTCTCCCGTAGGACATGAACTATTTCATAGAACATCCACATCAAACAAGGTCACTCTGAGACCGCGGCAGAATGAGATGAAACAATCACCATGAAACCCACAAAATACCTAACATCCCGTCTCTCAGCTGAAGTCAATGACTGCTGCTGCTTTTCCAATCGCAGCTTTCAACTGATTCTGCTCTCACTCGAAATGGTGGGTTCAATCCCTGGTCAACGAACTGAGATCCTACAAGCAAGTGGAGCATCTAAAGCCCCCCAGCCACAACAGCTGAGCCAGTGTGCTCTGCAGCCTGTACAGCACAAGAGAAAGACTGCGTGTGACAACAAAGACCCAGTGCAGTCAAAAAAAGTTATACAAGAGAACCTTCAATCTGTGACAAGTCATCAGCTGTACGTTTAGCGTATGTGCAAATTATTTAAGTTACACTTCCAAGTAAGTTTTTTTTTTTCCTTTTTTTAAGGGAAAGATGAAGCAGCATGTCACAGAGCAGCCTCCACTTAACTAAGACTCTGGAGGCAGCACAGGTAACCACGTTTTAGGGCCAGCTTCTGAGCCTCTCTAAGCGTAAACTTTTCCATCCGTAAATGAGAAAAGCTGCTTATACTTCATAGGGTTCCAGTGGGGGCTACTACACGAGCTGACACTTGCACACAGCCTGGTGCACAGAACACGGCGGATTCCAACTGGATGTTCTGCCATCCAGTCTCTGCCCAGGGTCCCCTCCCTACACTCAGGGAGGGTGGTCACTTCTGGCATGATCCGAGCAGATCAACCCCACGATCTGACCATCCCCACGATCTGACCATCCCCATCTGCAATCCCTTTATCTCCCCTTACCCTGCTCAGCAGGTCTCAGCAAGCTCCTCTAGCTGCTTGTACCTTCTGACCATCTCTCCTCATTCTGGTAATACCCATCCCCATTCTCAAAACCGCACAGCGCTGTCTGTACCATACAGTCAAGACCCTTCCTACTATCTTCACTTCTCTCAGATGCAACCCTCAAAGGATGCTCACTCCAGGCCCCCGTGGGCAGAGCTCTCTCAACTAGACCGTGAGGCCTGGGGATTTCTCTGAGAGGTCGGTGTGGGTGCATTGCAGTGTGACGCGTTCTGTGACACAAGATGAGAATGCCTTTAAGATGAGCATCAAGGCAGAATATTCAAAAGAAAAAAAGAAAGTAGTGGGACTTTAGGTGGGGGAAATTCCACCCCCTTTCCCCTGAGGACCAAGAAGGGGCATGAGGAGGCTGGATAATGAGGGCCTGTTCCTCTGGGAGGGACCGGCTGAGGGCACACTGCCATTTCAGATTCACTCCGAGTTAAGCTTTGCAGGGGTAGGGGTCCATGCTGCGCAGCTCACAGGATCTTAAGTTTTCCGGCCAGGGATTGAACCTGGGTCCTCAGCAGAAAAGTGCTGAGTCCTAACCACTAGACTGCCAGGGAAGTCCCAAGTTAATTTTTATTCACCAATGCTTTCTCAGCTTCATGGGGGTTCTCTGCATAAATATGTAAGATTTTTAAAAGGAAAAGAGATATGAATGGTCATGGGCGGGGGAAGAGTCTTAAGAGTCAAATAAAGTTAAAAGTTGTGCAGATGCTAATCGACAGGTCCTATGCATTTTGAAAATCTAGTTCTGACTGTCCTAGCAGAGCCTAGCAGTTGGTATGGCCTGAAAGCTGAAGAGCTTTACTTGGTATTAGGACCTAAGAAAACAGTGTCATCTTTGAGTCCCCAGAAAAGGGACACAGTGTGACTGGGTGGACAGCAGCCTCAAAAATATTCTCACTCTTGTGTCCTTGCTCCTGGGAGATGCACACTGACTATTTAGGAATGAAGTGGCCTGATATTTGAAATCTCCTTTCAGATGGCTGGGCAAAAGGAAACAGAGAGGAAGGGAGGAATGGAGAGGCTTGTGTGATAGAATCCTACGCTGAACATTGGTGAGCTCAGGTGAGCAGTATACAGGTGTTCATTGCCCTAATCGACACTTTTTGTTTGGACACACAGCTTGTGGGACCAACCAGGGACCGAACCCGGGCCCACAGCACTGAAAGCACAGAGTCTTAAGCACTAGACAGCCAGGGAATTCCCTGATCTGTCTACATTTTAATTTTTTAAAAAATGTAACTCAGTAGAAAAAAGAAAAAAAAGGGAAATATTGTTACCCCCAGAGTACAGTGAGTAACAGGGATCCTAAAGGGTCATGACAAGTTAGTAATTGGGGTTTACTACGCATGGCGCTCTCTCTCCATTTCTCTGTTCCAGCAATGCCCTCAGGATCCTAGGCTTTGAGTTCCGACACTAAGTCTTTGCAACATACAACACGTCAGTTCTGCAAAAGACTGAAGTCTAGTCATCAATGTAAATGTGATGGTGAAGCTGGGGGACTAGGATGGGAGATAAATGCACCATTTTATGATCGCCAAGGGGCGGATAGCACTGACACCTTGCGAAGGGTCTAAAACAGACACACTCGGACGTAGCTGATGACCCAACTTGTCTCGAGCGATACTAGAAACAGGGCTAGTATTTTTACGGGAGCTGCCACCTCACGTGGCTCTGTTTTTACAAATCCAGGCTTCCCTTCTCCCTCTCTCTGCATGTTCCTTTTCTAACAACTGAACACATGTAAGCACAGTTAATGATAGAAACTATTATTAACTATTTAGAAAGTTTTATTGAGACGTTGCTCAAATTATAAGTCCTGTCTGACCAAACCGTAATATTAAGAGTGTTCCCTTTACTGGTTCGATTTATATAATTTGGAGTGAATTCAATTGATTATGTATTCAATGAGGAAATCCACTTTAAAACGCCCTAAAATATATTTGAGAACATGGAGCTAAGATTCCTATCATGACACTGAACTGATGGAGATCGAAGTACAGCTCCCTTTGTGAAATTGAACCTATACTGTGAATCAATTATATGCCAATACAAATTTAAGAAATGAAAGTGAACCACTGACTTTGTACACGCTACCCATCAGATAAAGTTTAATGTGTCAATGTCAGAGTTCAAAACCTTCAAACTTCTGAAGAGAGCCTCAAACTCTGAACAAATTTCCTAATGTTTCCTAGCATTTTACAAAGACCATCACCTCTTTCTGTCACTTGAAGCAGGAGGTCTTGAGTGGTATTCCAAAAAGTTTTGAACTTTCAGTATCTAGCAATTCACAGGTTCTTAGTAAAAGGAGAGTTTGCTCATAAAAGTCATGTGTTCAATTTATCTCTGTTCTCTCACTGACCTCTACGCTGTTGAGACAAAAGAAGAGTTTTCAGTGCTAAGTTTGGGGGTGAGGTAGGTAAGTTAACATGGCAGTTATTCTGAAGGAAAACCAATCCCTTCAAAACTCGATAAAGAATAAAGGAAAGAGATAAAGAAAAGGCCAAAACACACAAGAGCGTGAAAAGAAGAAAGGATAACAAGTGCAGAGAGATGACAATCAGTAAACATGACTTAAAACTGCCCAAGTGAATACACAAGAGCATTTAAGAACACATACTCGAACTCAGGCTTCCCTGGTGCTTCAGTGGTAAAGAACTTGCCTGCCAACGCAGAAGACACAGGTTTGATCCCTGATCCAGGAAGACCCCACATACCGGGAAGCCACTGCACCCCTGCGCCACAGCTCCTGAGCCTGTGCTCCGAACAGGAGAAACCACCAAAATGAGAAGCCCACACATTCCAACTACAGTAGCTTCTGCTCAATGCAACCAAAGGAAAGTCTGCACAGCAATGAGACCCAGCACAGCCAAAAATAAATATATGAAATTACATATATATATATATATAAAGAACACATACTCTTTCAGACTCCCTTGGTGGTCCAGTGGTTAAGAATTTGCCTTGATGTGCAGGGGAAGCGGGTTCAATCCCTGGTCGAGGAACTAAGATTCCACATGCCCCGGAGCAACTAAGCCTGCGTGCCACAACTACTGAGCCTGCACGCTCTGGAGCCCACGTGCCACACCTAGACAGCTTGTGTGCTGCAACTACGGAGCCCCTGCCATAACTAGAGCGTACGTGAGCCACAACAGAAGGCTCCCCATGCTGCAACTGAAGGTCCCACGTGCTGAAACTAAGACCTAACACAGCCAAATAAACATTTTAAATAAACAAAAAAACATCAAACCTACTCAAAAAAAAAAAAAGAACCCATACTCCTTGAATATAATTCCAACCCCTAGATATTTATTCCATAAACACTCACCAACTATTTATGCAAATATATTTTAAAAAGAATGTTTACTGTAGGGAATTTCCTGGCAGTCCAGTGGGTGAAACTCGGCCTTTCACTCCTATGGATCCAGGCTCAATCCCTGGTAGAGGAACTAAGAGCCCATAAACTGAGCGTGCTAAAGCTGCCTCAGTCATGTCCGACTCTTGCAACCCCATGGACTGTAGCCCGGCAGGCTCCTCTGTCCATGGGCTTCTCCAGGCAAGAATACTGGAGTGGGGTGCCACGCCCTCTCCAGGGGATCGCCCCAACCCAGGGATTGAACCCAGGTCTCTTATGTCTCCCGCATTGGCAGGCAGGTTCCTTACCACTAGTGCCACCTGGGAAGCCCCATAAGCTGTGCAGTGTCGTAAACAAACAAAATTATTACAGGAGCCAAAAAAAAAAAACTTAAAGAAAAGAATGTTTACTGTGGTTTTGTTTGTAAAAAAGCAAATGACTTTGGAAACAATCGAAAGAGGAAGAGTTGCAGAAATCCAGAGCTCCCACTTCATGGAACCCTTAGGAAAGAGTGTGTGGTCGGTCATTCAGTCGTGTTCGACCCTGCGACCGCATGGACTGGAACCCTTTATAGGGAGCCCTTTATAAGAATGAGGCAGCTCTATGGCCAACAGGGGTGAACTCATGAGACATGCTGCTAAGTGAAAACAGCTGTCTCTGTTGTGTCTCTGTTCCCAGAGACAGAATAGCATTACAGTGTGCCCACTTCTGTGTATGGTTTAAGGGGGACCACAGAGGCCCACATGCATCTGTATAAAACATATCCAGAAAAAACCCTTAAGAGACTGCCTAAGAAACTGGTGACAGCATGTATGTCTACAAGGACAAACGAGGGTCCACAACAGGGGGGACCTGTCTTTGATTTTTATGTGGCTTGATTTCTAAAAGCACCAACTATGTAACTTTTTAAATTCATCTTGCTTAAAAAAATAAATAAATAAAACCATGTGTGTTTTTTCAAGGTGAACATGGAGCCTGTGCATCTTCTATCAGTGAAAGAGGGGCCTCAGATGACCTCTCCAAAGCGAACAGCAGTAGAGCGCTCAGCCCTGGGGACAATGCATGAACAGTTAGTAAGAGTTAATGACGCAGGACTTTTCCCGGTGGTCCAGGGGCTAAGACTCTGCACTCTCAAAGCAGGGGGCCCAGGTTCGATCCCTGGTCAGGGCATTAGATTCCACATGCCACAGCTGAAGATCCTGGATGCCGCAGTGAAGACCGAGGATCCCGAGTGACAGGTCCTAGAGGCGGCAGTGGGATCCTCAATTGTCTCTGAGGCGTGAGGGATCCAGTTTTCTGACCAGGGATGGAACCTGGGGCTCCTGCGTTGGGAGCATAGACTTGATTGCAACTAAGACCCAGCACAGCCAAAATGGACAATAATATTGAAAATAATAATATTTAACGATGGAAGGGAGAAAAGAAAGAATACAGGATGGAAAATGCCAGTAGGACACTTCATCTATAGACTGAAGCAGGGATTTGACAGCCTTGGGCAGAAAGACAAAATCCAGCTTTCTACCTTCCCACCTTGATAAGCAAGTCCTGCCCAGGCTCCTTGTGCCCTCTGCCGACCAGACCACTTCCTAAACAACCTCACTCTTTTCCACTCACTTCCCCAGGCAGCTGATCCCAACAGGAAGGACCTTTCCTATGTATGACCCCTGCCTATCGAAGACCCTAAAATTAAATTGTTCCTCCCCACTCACCTTAACCTCCCCTCTGGTGCCAGCCTCTGGCCTACCTCATTGCTAACACCACTGAATCCACCTTTTCTTCCGGACTTCCTTTCCATTCCCCACATAAGCAGCCAAGATCTAAAACATGTACATGAGACACTTCAGAGGTAAATACAGCACAAAAATGTGTGTGCTAAGTCACTAAGTCATGTCTGACTCTTTGCGATCCCAGGGACTGTAGCCTGCCAGGCTCCTCTGTCCATGGGATTCTCCAGGCAAGAATACTGGAGTGGGTTGCCATTTCCTCCTCCAGGGGATCTTCCCAACCCAGGGATCAAACCTATGTCTCTGTGACCCCGGCATTACAGGTGGATAAATGTACAGGGTTCAGTAAGGGAAGGTCTTGAGGCTTTGACTCACTCAAGGTGCAGGTTACAGGACTCAACACATTAATGTCAAGGAATCCCACTGAGGACAGGGAAGAGCCCTCCACCACCTAAGGACCTAAGACTCTTATAGATGTAGGAAGAACATACCCTTGACCATCTCCCCCTTTTCCTTCTCTTGTACAGAAAAAGCACAGAGCAGGCTTACCCATCTTTAACTTCAAAAGGGGACATAATAAAGTGTGAACCAGGGGGAGGAAGGACAAAACCCATTTTTGGATACATTTGCTACATATTGACAGTCCTCCCATCTTTATTCCTTCTGCAGTCCTCCAGTGAAGTGGAGGTTTGCTTAATTAGCAGTAAATCTTTTTGCCACATATGGGCTTTGAAACATGAAGATGATTGGCAAAAACACGTCCTGAAGAAAAACTAAAAAAGGATGGATTAAAATGCCATTTTTGCAGGCCAAATTCATTCATCCAATGTTCTAGATTGGCACAGACCCTAGAATAAATACCTATTCCTGATTTAAAAGACACATATGCCAGCACTGCTACTTGAATTAGACGCTCTAGACAATAAAGCAAATACAGAAGCTATAAGATTAGAGTCACGTACATAGTCTCAGTAGATCCCTCCATCCAGAAGGCAGTCTCCCCTTTTGCATGGTGTTTTTTTTTAATAAATGTCAGTCAACGAACTTCTTAAAGGATTTACTTTTCATACCTTCATAAGCATTCTCATGAAAATCAGAAAAAAACTACACATCAAAACACATTTCCATTTTTAGACAGAACACATGTTCTCTAAGGGAAGAGGAAGTGCAGAGTACAAAGAACACCGTCTACAAACCAGGAGACCAAAGTTCAAGTTCTGACACTGGCTACCAGCGTGGACTCCTACCAGTCATTGGCTTTCCCTGGTCTCTCACCTGTAAAAGTGAGCGTTAGGTGAGCAATAAGCAACATTGAAGGTATTCTCCAGCTCAGAAATTTGAAGACAAAGCTAACGAGTAGGTCTCTCTTCTCTTCAAATGGACATCTTACAGATGTCACTAAGTGGTCAAGGTCTATGCAAAGGAAAACTCAGTGGCTTAGGAGGCAGACTGTCAATCTCGTCAACGTGGGCCCCACCTACTTCCAGATCCTTCCTCAGCCCACATACAGATCGTGCTCTGATCACACAGCTTTCAGTTCCTCAAACTCACCCTGCTGCTGTTGCTTTCAGGATTTTGCATGGCCTGTTATCTTGGCCCAGAACATGTTTTACCAATCCTCTGTGTAGCTAACTTTTACTCATCTTTCAGAGGACGGCAGCCTACACGTTGTCTCTGGGGAACTCTGCCGGGCTGCCCCACACTTGTTCAGTTCCCCTATCATATCCTCTGAGAACCACAGGCGTATCTTTTAAAGCATCTATCAAAAACAAAAACAAAAAATAAATAAAGCATCTATCACAGTTTTAATTCTATAACTTAAATTTAGATGTCTGATGTCTATTCCCCCTAGAATATGACCTCCAAGACTCAAGGACTGTCTCCTAAAACCCAGTATGGTAGCTGGCACAAGACCTATCCTCAAAAATATTTGTGAGACGAACAAAGATGACTTGCTAATTGGTCAATATGGAAGACAATTAAATTTAACGTCCAGAGCTTCTAACCTCTCTTTGAAGCAGGGGAAATGGAAAATACAGCAGAGTAAAATAAAACCATCAGATAAACAGTCTGAAACTGACCAGGAGAGAGAAATAATGCCAATTAGATGGCAAGTCATTTAAGAAGGTTCTGGAGAGAGGAAATGGCTACAGTAATAATATCCAAAATGCACATAATTCAGGAATTGACAAGTCCCTCACAGAAGAGGATGTCTCCTAATTCAAGATCTTACATGAAATATAAAATGATACTGTAGAGGAAGATGTGGAAAACACTGTTAAATCAACCACACACCAATAAAAACTTTTTAAAAAGATGAGGCACACCAGTAGAGGTAGCTATGAATTCAAGTTTAATGGAATGCAAGAGTATCCAGCATGTTTTCTTCTATGATGTCTTCTGAATCCCTTTTAAATGTACTGTTTACTATTGAAAAAAAATCACAATCATCTGTCCTACTTTTTTTTTCCAAAAGCATAAATATACAGTAGTTTTACCATAATATCGTAACAGTAATTCCTGTAGATTAAAAATGGCATTAAGAAAGCATAAACATATTTCACTGTGGCTTAAAAAAAAACCCACCAAAGCCAAGTAAAAGATAAATGACAAGTGGGAAATTTTCTTGCAACTGGAAATTAGAAAAAAAAGGGGGGAACAATTCTCTGTAATAAACAAAGTATTGAGAAAAATGGGTAAGAGGAAGATCAACGTCCCCGAACATAGATGAGAAAGACTATAACTAGGCATTTACAGGAAAGGAAGTCCAAATATTCTTCCACACATATGAAAAGATGCTGACCCATTTTTCCTTGAAATAAATGCAAAGAGACTATGTCAACATCACATTTTTGATCTACCAGACTGGCAAAAATTCAAGTCTGATAAAAATGAGGTACAGGCCACACACACCCTCTCTCATACCCTGCACGTGGAAGTGTAAATAAATTAGTATAAGACTTGTTGAAGGTGATTTGGCAACATCTATTCAAATTACACATGCATAGTGCATCTGATCCCACAATGTCATGTTTGGGAATTTACCCAGAAAGGCAGTATCTCAGAGTGAAGGAACTCCTCTGCTATTAACTTGCCTAAGTGTGAATTCTGACTCTGCCACTCTCTGGGGTGTGACTCTAAGCAAATCACCCAACCTACTCTAAGACTCAGTTTCCTCATCTGTAAAATAGAGGTAATAATACTGGATACCTCACAGACGAATGTGAGGACTGAGGCAATACAAGAAAATGGTCTAAGAGTGGCCAGTGCATAATATGTCATAGGTTAGCATTAACAAATGCAATGTATCCCCTTAGAAATACTTAGGCATATAGAAAATGATCCAAGTTCAAGGTCATCATAACACTGTTTCTGAGACCAAGACTGAAAACAAGTGAGATGCCCAAAAGTAAGGGCCAGTCAAACAATGGATTACTATGCAACTGTGAAAAAGAACGAGGAAGCAGTCAGTGGACTGTTATGAAAAATCTCCAAAATATAATTAAGTGGGAGAGGCAATGAACAAAGACTCAATTAACCACCTTTTGTGTAAAAAAAGGAGAAAGCATATAATCAGCTGCCTCTGGTATTCAAAAAACACAATTAAAAAAATCAAAGACATTTTAGGTAATTACACGACTGACGCCATGCAGGTACTTAACTGATGCTATAGCAGTTAATCATTTTGCAATATAAAAGTCTCTCAAATCAACACCTTCAACCTACACAATGTTTTATGTCAACTCCATCTTCAATAAAGCTGAGAAAAAATAACCAATAGGGGAGAAAAAAAAAAAACACACAGAAGAACTGCTTAAAGGGGCAGTATTTGTTCTCAGGGCTTCCCAGATGGTGCTAGTGGTAAAGAATCTGCCTGCCAATGCCAGAGACGCAAGAGATGCAGGTTCGATCCCTGGGTCAGAAAGACCCCCTGACGTAGGAAATGGCAACCCACTCCAGTATTCTTGCCTGGAGAATTCCATGGACCGAGGAGCCTGGCAGGCCACAGTCCATAGGGCCAAGAAGAGTTGGACAAAACTGAGCACACACACACATTTTCTTTTCCTCAAGCCTCAGAAAGATTAATATACTCAAAAATGTACTTTTAGATTTTATTGCTGGATCCAAAGCAACGTTGAACTAGGAACCTTCAACAACAACAACAAAAAAAATAACACCTGGCTCTGATCCCCAGACTTTGAAGGATGTGACACCAGGTATCAGGAGGTGTGAAGTTCTCCAGCTGACTTATCTGGAGAGCAAAGTCTGGGAATCACACACTGAAAGGTGAAAGGCTATTATTGCCTGCAGAGGTCAAATGATTCCCACAAAGAGAATGGCTCTGAAAGTGACCAGAGGCCCAAACCCCTCAAGTCAGTGGCCCACTTTAAACATCAGCTGACGTAAGTGCAGAGTCAAATAATGTGGATCATCCCTCGGATGTCAACAGCTGGGGCCACCCACCCTTTCTTTTCCTAGACTCACATAACTGAAGGGCCTGGCCATCCTGCCCCAACCCCCACTGAGGCTTCATTACCCACGTGGACTGATCCTAGCTGGCAAGAGATCTGGCAAGTATTTGGGTAATCTTTGGTAAAAGAACACTTGCTACTGGTCACCTCACTCTGCTTCACGAATTACGTCAAAGCTCTATTCAGTTCCTCTTGTTTCTAAGTGCTGAACGAACAGATCCTTTTTTTTCCCTTTTCTGATGAAGAGCTGACCAAATGGAAAGCACCTCTGCCTGGGAGTCAGGCCGCTACCTTGCAATCCCACTGCTCCACTTACCAGCACTCCTCCCTGGCCAGGAATTTCAGTTTCCCCTGAGCCCTAGGTCCTCTATTTTTCAGGTGAGACTCCCACTGAACAGACTTTGCTGGAGAGTCCAGAGAAATAACTGAGTTCGAACCATTCTGTGGGTGCTGCACGAGCTGCAGATTTCTAGCTGGAGATTCTGCACCAGGATGCTCATTTTCTACCTGTCCAGAAGCCATCTGCCTGCAGACGCTGCCCACGGCTTCCTGTCTGGGGCTCTTGAACCCTAAGTGGCCTCACACCCGACGCTGTGCCAGACTTTCTAGAAGTCCTCGATGCCGGCCCACCTTGCTATGTACAGCATGATTCCTCCCAGGATGCCCGGCAGACGCTTCCCAGCTCAAGCTTCCAGGGGAAGACTGCAAGATTTTCCTGCAGCAGAGCTGCGAATGCATGCCAAGATTCTCGCCCTACATACACAAGGATGGTGGGTGATCTGAAACTCACACTCCTGTGTGGGAAGCCAGTCCACATACCTTCTTGAGGAGAGGCAGCGGCAGCATGACTGAGATGCTTGTACCGAGAAAAACAGGGCAGCAGGTAAAAGGTCCCAGAGCCTGCCGGCAGCACTAAGGAGAAAGAGATTTCCATCTGAGGCCAACAGCCTCGGGTCACGCAGGTAAAGCTTCAAAGCAGAGGGGAAGCAAGGATAACACATCTGATTCCAGAAAATTCTCTGCTGTTGACTTTCCAAACATAAATGTACTAGCGGAAATACTACTTTTTTTTTTAAATAAATGAGATAATGGTGTGGTCGTTATAAAACCCTTATCAGAGATGTGAATGAAACTTTCCGGGTGAAATCATGAAGACTGACCATGATGGTCACTGGTGAAGCTGGGTGGTATTACGTTCACTCTACTTTTTTGCATGCTGGAAACTTTCCATAATAAAGAAAGTTTCAACAATATCTTCTATCATCATAGAAAAACGAATTTCACAGCAGGGGGATGTGAGAAACGTATTCTAACAGCATCACTGAGTGCCAGCCATTCAGGGCTCGGAGACAAGTCACTGAAAGTCACTGACACGAACAGCTCTGTTTCCTCCAAGCATCTGCATCTTCATCAGAGCCCTGGGGGCGTGACAGGTCCCAGGCATCAGAGGTAACTCGCGTCAGCCCTGAACTGCTGCTGTCTGGGACTTGTGAAGCGCCCCAGGCATGAGCCCTGTGAAAGCACATGTGTTCTGTGAAGGAGGCAGTGGGTCTTGAGGATATTCAGGGTGCAGAGTTGCCCACCCAGGCTTTCCCTGTGTCAAAATCATGTCAGTCATAAATGAGAACCTGGACGGAAGAAAGCACTCTGGGAAAGTGACTTTTGAGGCAGAAGAAAGAGGGACAGGAACAAGACCACAGGCACCCCTGCAGCCACTCGGAGCCGCCTGCAATTCCGGCTGCTGGGCCTTGGTCCATGCAGGTCCTCCTCCTTGGAATGCCCTTCGCTCCCTCACCTCCTCCAAAGCGAACGAAAACCTCCAAGTCCTCCAACATCCTGTCATCTGTGAAGCGTTCAGCAACTGCCCAGATCGACCGTCACCATTGCACTTCCATTTCTGCTGAGCCGGTCCTGCGTTGGTCTGGCACAAGAGTCCCGCACTGCCCTTGTCCTGCTCTGCAAGGGAGGTGGGGAAACCTCTGCAGGCTTCATCTCCCCGCTTCCTCAAGTCAGAGACTTCCAGGCTTCCAGCCAAATTCAGCCAATGAAAAGCACCAGCAAGAGGCTGGAGGCTGGAGGAGGGAGGGTGGGGGAATTTCTCCCTTCTCCCCACCTTGGGCAGCATTCTGGTCTCAAGGCCCTCGTGGTTCCAGCTCTCTCTCTGAGTGACCCCTGCCCTGGGCTCTGATAGCACCACCACCTCCACCCTTTGTCTCCAGAGGAACGGTGTCCTGCTGCCCCAATCCCCTAGGCTGTCTCACTGCACCTCCTGGTGAGTTTTATTCTCAGTGACTCTACCCGTAGGATAACCAACTCCCCAGATTGAATTCTCTCCCTCCTACTCTACAGGGTCTATTTTCCCGAGTGAACCGTAAACGGGTTCCATCTTTCTTCAACCATGCTATGGTCATCACTTTCTCTCCAGTTTCCTAACAGCCTCTGAGCTCCTTCACAAAGTCTTCTTGGGTTTTGGATGTCCTCCACCCAGAGCAGGGCACTCACTCACTACTTATACCCTGTTTTGCTCCTCAAAGGACACACACCTCAAGCATAGAGCTGGCACTTAGTAGGTGCCCCCAAACTAAACTTACTTAAATGAATGCCAAGGATACCTAATCATTTATAAAGATGCCAGGCACAGGAAGAGAAAACTCTTGGAAACATCTTTACAGTGTATGCAGATAAGAGTAGGGGGTTCCTGGAGAAAGGGAACCAGCCACAGCTCTCTTGACACAAAAAGCCATTTTTGGCTTAAGCCACTCTGTGATCTAAGCCTGGCCATACATATTACCTTACTTGAACAGCTCTCAGTAATTAAAGATCTTAAGGGAAGTGAGGGAAGCAGGAACAAAGGAAAAGCAGTCAAGAAACAACAATCCAGTGATATACAGAATCCCAGTTCCTTCTCAAGGGGTATATATTACAATCTGATACTGATCTTTGAGTTCTGCAAGAACAAAGGCCTCAACCCACTGGAAGATGGAATGATGACGTTGACCTTTTCTGACCCTCACAACTTCAATCAACTAAAGCTCAGACTCTTGTTAAACCTTGCCCCAAATCTACACTGAATCCTCTGCCCCAGCCCCTTCACAAGTATAAATGTTGCTGTTGTTTAGTCGCTAAGTTGTGTCTGGTTCTTTGCAGCCCCATGGACCACAGCCCGCCAGGCTGCACTGTCCATAGGATTTTTCAGGCAAGAATACTGGAGTGGGTTGCCATTTCCTCTTTCAGGGATCTTCCTGACCCAGGGATTGAACCTGAGTCTCCTGCATTGGCAGGCAGATAAGATTCTTTATTTTCTGAGCCATGTGGGAAGCCCTGAATATGCATGTACCCTTAGCTTAAAACTTTCCCAGTTTTGCTACTGGGGAGTCGCTGCTTTGGGGAAGATCCCCGGTGTTCTCCTTACTTGCTGCAAATAAATCCTTTCTTCTGTGGATCACTGGGCTTGGCTTTGTCTTGTGGCTCAACACCCACTAAGATGTGAACCTGGTTCTCAGGAAATGAAAAAAAAAAGAATGACCCCTGAGAGGAAAGAGAATCTAAGGATTCACTACCCAAGAATATAGAGTAAGGTAAGGACTGGAGATTATGAATCTAAAAGACAAACTGTGCTCTAGTCTACTCTGAACTCCTGCAAGGAATTTCATAGACCCTCACAGCTGTACCTGGTCACAGAAACACAACACAGTGGTTCCAAACAAGGGCTGCCCACCCAATGACTGCCAAGGTAAGTCCTCTCCGCCTCTGCTCTCCCAATCTGTAAATCTGCACCAACTGTGCCCTGTGGCTTTGTTTCAAGAGCTCAACGGAGGTCTGCACGCTGGCTGCATCAGTCATTATTTGCAGCAGAGCTCAGCAGTCTCAAACCCAAGTGCCATCAGGGCACAAAATGAATCAGCCTGGGAAGCTGACAGGGAGGTTTGCCCAAGGCAGGCGAGAGCGTCTGTGCCTTTCCTTCCCTAAGATCTCTCTTTCCAAAGGCTTTCAAAAATCTGAAGCCAAACTACTCACCTGTGGGCCAAAGGCAGCCTGCCAGCCTGCAACCCCTGAATTCTCAACAAGCCTTCTCAGCAAACCGAGGTGAAAACCAAGGCCCCAAAAGGATATGTGTGTGCTGCCTGGCCTCCCAGTGAGGCCAAAGGGTCCCATTCTCCCTGAGTCAGTATAGGCTCAGAAGAAAAGGAGAAACTGAACAAGAGGGTTGGTAACATGTGGCCAGATAAAGGGAGCTACTTGAGACGTATAGTCAGAACGGCTTCCAGGGAAAAAGAAAAAAGGAAGCTGGTCGAGGAAGGGCAGAAAAAGTGAAAGCGAATTCAGAGCAGCCTGAGGAAGGAGAGGAAGTGACACCCTGAGAAGACCCAAAAAGCTACACTAGGTAGTCCAGCGGTTCAGACCCTGCGCTTCCACTGCAGGGGGCAAGGCTTCATCCCTGGTCAGAGAACTAGGATCCTGCATGCCAGCAGCAGCCAAGGAAAAAAGAAAAAAAACAGCCACACTAAAGGAGAGGACAGTGGGCTGGCTTCACAGGGGAGGAGAGGAGGAAAAGGAAGACAGGCAAGAAGCAAACCCATCGTCACTGCGCAAAGGCAGAAAGAGAAGATCCTGAACATGTCCTTTCATGAGCCTCATCAGTTATCCCTCAAACCTGAGTGTTAAGAGACCATGAGCCCTTCTGAGAGAAGATACGGTGGCTTAGAGGTCACATGAGATGTCATGTGATCACAGAGGGAAGCAGGAGCAGAACTGAGATTTTTTTTTTTTCTAAATCTTAGGGTTTCAAGATTTCTACGTGAAATACAGGATGCCCAGGGACTTCCCTGGCAGTCCAGTGGTTAACACTGTATACTTCCAATGCAGGAGGGTCAGGTTCCATCCCTGGTTGGGAAACTAACATCTCCCATGCCAGGAGGCAGGGCAAAACAAAACAAAACAAAACAAGACACCCAGTTAGGTTTGCATTTCAGATAAATACTACAAATAATTTTTTTAGCACATATATCTTCCACTTAGCACATATATGTCCCACAGTGGGAACACATATACCTTAAGAAACTACTCATCATTTACCTGAAATTTAAACATGGCTCCTCATCTTGTATTTTTGCTGAATGTGGAAACCCTATCTGGTTTCTGAGTCTTCATTATGCCAAGCTGTCTCCAAGAACCCCGGCGTGGAAAAATAGAAAAGAGTTAATGAATAAAAGGGAAAAAAAAGGGATGATTCACACAGACAGCCTTACGGAGGATGCTAACCTGCAACACATCAACTTAAGCTAAAGAACACAGAAGGAGGGGCAGTGGAACCCGTGGGAATCTGAGAACAAGAAGGCACCAGACTTATGAGAAGCAGCGCAGCCTACTGGCTTTCACGTCTGGGCTGGCAGGTGGGTGCCGGGTGCCTCTTCACACCCCCCATCGGGTTCCAAGGACCCAGAGCTGCAAGGCACGGGGCCCAAGAAAGAACCACACAAATCAGGGATTCGAAGTCATCAATGCTGATCTCCTTCAACCTGAAAGAATCTGACAGGCAGGCCCCCCACGTGGTCTGGGAAGGAGGCAGGGAGAAACCAAGAGACCCCAGCAGCCTTGGCTGAAGCAGACAGGTGAGAAGGAGGGAAGGGCACTCCTGGCTCCCAGAAGGCTTAATTCAACTTGTTTATGACTTCCTGAAATACACCGACTGTCTTCTTGGCCCCTCTCATCACAACCAAAAGCCTTCACACCAGGGCACTAAAAGCCCCACAGCGCCCTGGTGAAAAGCATCTTCCTTCAACCTTCGAGAAACCCCTAGGCTGCCACTGCTACTGCTACAGAGATAGCCAGAGGTGACAGGCAGAAAATCAGTCTCACTGCCGACCTCCACAGACCCGCCCTGGGCTCCCCGGCCAGGCAGTCCCTCCAGCATAGGGCACTGCAAGCCTGCAAAGGCGGGCAGCTTCAAAGAGTCCTGCTGCGCTTTCTGTGCTTCAGAGCAGCCGCTAAGCAGCAGTGGAACGCATGTCTCACCATCAAAGTCCACCCTCTGGAACCCACACCCCCATGGAAAAGGGTCAAAAGTCACACGACAGAGAAGCAGGCTGTCTGCTTGCTGCCCACGGCGCTAAAGGCAGACACTGGGCAACGGTCCACATTGGGTCTTTTTTCAGGAAATAATGGAAAGAGCCCGACAACTGGCCTACAAGAAAAAATGGATCTTTTAGGAAACTTGATTGCCTCTCATTACTTATGCACAGCCACACAGGTCAGTTTTATCCTGACTCACCAAACCCTAGGAAATCAGCCTAGCTCCCAGCATCCCCAAGCATCAGAAAAACACAGGCCCTGAGAAGTCAGACGGCAGAGATCCCCAGCCTGAGGTCTCCAGAGAGACTGCCCCCTCTCAGCAATTCAGACTTTTTTTTGCACCATCGTATTACATATAAACAAGGTTATCAAGAACACCTTTGATTCTGAAGCACATTTGGAGAACAAGAGAAAAGTATGTATGTACATATGTGGGGTGGGTGTTTACGAATCATCTTTAATATCATTTTCTACAAGAATAATACAAAAATTATCAAAACACTTTGACATGCACTGTTTCATCTGATCCTCGTAATGACAGTGGGTGGAAGCAAGACTGGTATTAACCCTACAGACTATGGTTTTACCAGGTAAGTTCACGGAGGCTCAAAGGCTCTGAGGCAGCATAACGAACTAGCAATGTAGCTAGAACCTCAACTAACTGGAAGCCACATTCTATAGGGCCCGTGCTGCCTCCCAATGTCCAGTGATCAACACTAGGGAAGGAGGTGGGGCTACGCAAGGGGCAAAGCTAAACTAAAGGCAATTCCTCAGTGGAACTGCACAGCTGTAGCAAAGGACCACTGCCACAGGTAACACGGATGCTGTCTAATGTTAGTCAACGTAGGAACTAGGATATGAAATCAGAGAATCTGCACGCATACAAAATACATTCTGTATAAAGCTACTTACAATATAAAGTTCAAAAAGAAGCAAAAAATGAATCCACAGAGTTAGAAGAACAAGTCACTTTGGGGGTGTGGCGTGAGTGGAACAGAGTACAAGGGAACTTTGGGGTTGTCGGGGGTGCTGATACTAGCATGCATCTTAAGTGGGGCAGTGATTTACACTGGTGAATTTACGGATAAATTCACTGAGCACTTTTGCATCAGTTTGTGCATTCGAAGCTTGGAGACCTTATTGCAGTGGTCCCCAGCCTTTCTGGCACCAGGGACTGGTTTTGTGGAAGACAGTTTTTCCACAGGGCTAGGGTATGGGTCGGGGGTGGGTGTTGGTCTGGGGATGATTCGACACATTACATTTACTGTGCACTGTATTTCTAATCTAATGCTGCTGCTGTACTAGCGCACGGCTGAGAAGTTGGGGACCCCTGCTTTACTGTGCGTTATACTCCATTAGCGTGTTTAACCAAAGTCAACCTGGACATCCCCCAAATAAATTCCATGAACTTTACTGAGCAGTAGCTGTGCTGCTGCTGCTGCTAAGTCGCTTCAGTCGTGTCCAACTCTGCGACCCCATAGACGGCAGCCCACCAGGTTCTGCCGTCCCTGGGATTCTCCAGGCAAGAACACTGGAGTGGGTTGCCATTTCCTTCTCCAATGCATGAAAGTGAAAAGTGAAATTGAAGTCGCTCAGTTGTGTCCAACTCTCCGCAACCCCATGGACTGCAGCCTATCAGGCTCCCCTGTTCATGGGACCCGGTAAGAGTACTGGAGTGGGGTGCCATTGCCTAAGACTGGAAAAAGGCTTCGAACAGCAGGGTTTTATATGCTGGTCAAGCTACCATCACAGACTACCTGGCTCAAATCACTGATCCGCTGCTCACTGCACCCTTCGCCAGGACACCGAGGCTGTTCCACCTTGTTTCTTCATCCGGGACACAGAGGAAGTAAAGGGGTTGCAGTGAGAATCAAGCGAGGCCCTGAACATAAGGTGTTTCAGAACTGCGCCAGGCACAGAGCGAGACCAATACACCTAGCTGTTATTACCAATGGGATAAGATGGATCATCTTATAGATGACAAATAACACAGTTTAGGAGGAAAACACAAATGTCTCCACTAAGCAGCCAGAGCAGATTTTGAACATCCAGAAACGTTCCAACTGTTTCCCCCTCCCTGCCCGTTTCTGTCATCAGCCCCCAGAAAGAACTCAAGAACAGAGGCAGCCAGGCCCTGCTCACCACCCCCTGCTTTCCTCTTTCCCCACATTGACGAAAGGCCTCCTCCTTCCACCACTCCCGCCCGCGCCTAGATGAACTTCATCTTTCAGGTTCTCACTTCTACAACAGCTCCCCAGAGCGAGCCCTCCATGCTGTGGTCCCTCTCCCGGACTGAGTCAGGGGCCCTCTACCAGCTCTCCTCGCAGCTGCTATCCGTGGCGCAGTGCCTGGCATACAGCGGGTGATCAATACAGTGGCTGAAAAAAATCCACTCCTCTTGTGCTCGTCAGACTATTTTTAAGTAGAGGTTATAACTTAAGTATAAAGAGACGCTCCAGCCTGGGATGAGGCAGGAGAGCGGAGGAAGGGGGCCCCGATGGCAGAGCTATCTATCAGCAGAGGTGGCACACTCTGCGGTAACACGAGGCAGGGTAAGGGGGGGCGACAGACCCAGGCCCAACACTGGAGGCCAGTCAGAAAGTCTGCACACCCCACGCAATGAAGGCGCCCTCTTTATCGTTGTTTCCTTTCCAAAGCAGAGAGTTTGCAACCCTGGAAACACTCCCTGAGGCCTGGGCTGGCATCCTGGGAATGTGCGGTGGTAACGGGGCAGCCCTGACTACTCTAAATGAAGGAACACGACAGTGTGGGAACACTGCGAAGAGGAAAACGCCCCCACCAGGATGAAGACACAACTGTTCATAAATCTGCAGCCTTGTGCTGAAACTCTGAGGTCACAGTTCCCATGCTAGCTAGCCACAGGTCCTCAGGCAAGTTGTAGACCGTCTCAGGGTGTAAATTTGCAAATCTGTAAGGCTGCACATCAGTGGTGTGGATTAAATCAGGATATAAGTAAACCCCTCCCAACAGTACCCACGCCATAGTAAGCATTGGGTAAACATGAGCGGTTGTCATAGCAACATAAAACTTGCAAGTAGTCCAATGCTGATAAGGAAGAATTTCAAGCAATTTTTTTTTCTTTCTCAGACTTTCTTAAAGTATGGTTGATCTGCAATGCTATCAAGGAAATTAAACATAAGATTTTTTTTTTTTAATGGCAAACGTCATCTACAGGGTGCTAGGGCTAAATCCTTTTTCTTTCCCAGAAGACAACCTTTCCCTGTGCGCTAGTCCCTCCCCAGTTCTCTACAATCTGCCCACTCTGAGAGCAGATCAGACCTATGTTGTGGAGCCTAGAACTAGGGTACCATTGTTTGCTGAATGAACAAAAAGAATCAGATACAGATTAGCCAGGAGGCAATAAAAACTGAGGTTGGAGCAAGATATCAACTGCATTTTAATTAAAGCTTTAGGTCCTAATTCACAATTTCAACACTAAGACAAGAAAAAGCAGCTAGCTGCTTTTGCACACCAGACTTCATTTTTTCTTAATTAAAAAAAAAAGTTTAAAGTAACTAGAAATAGAAGTTACCAGGGGCTGGAGGTAGGAGGGAAATGAAGAGCTACTGTTTAATGTAAACAGTTTCTGCTTGGGATGTTGAAAAAGCTCTGGAAATGTATAGTGGTGATGGTGGCACAACAATGTAAATGTAACTAATGTCACTGAATCACACACTTAAAAATGGTCCAAGGAGCAACACTTATATTGTGTACATATTACAACCAAAAAAATGTCATTGTATCTTCAGTACTTCAAAATAATAAGCTGCATGCACTCGAGGTTTAAAATGATGTGAAACAGTTAATAACATTTTTCAAAAGACATGGCACCTTACCAGGTAGTTACCTGGACTGAAAGAACTCCAAACTGCTACTTTATAGCATATACACTTAAAACTGTACTCTTTGGTTAACAAAGACGTTAAAATCATCTAGCCGATTTTTTTTTTCTCTCAAATTTTTGTGTTTCTATAATCAGAGGTTACTAAACGAAGCGGAGACACAATGTTTTGACTCTTAGCAAATGTCTTTGTTTAGATAAATTAAGGCCTGCCTAGTGAAGAACCAAAAAAAAAAAAAAAAAACCCAAACAAAAAAAAATCGCAATAGAATAAGTTATTACTTGAGTTAGTGTATTAAGATAACTGGGAAAAAAAACATTGTTTATATGCAAATAATTTCATAAATTGAGAAGCTCTTTCTATAATTAAAACACCAAATAATTTTTCTCTCAGGACTATTTTAGCTCTTCTAATTCAATCTCAAAATCCTTGACTGCCCAAGACTGTTCACTAGGAAATAAACACATGAAGGGTTTAATGCAGGTAGTAGATTTCTAAGAACTTTCCTTAGCTCACCCTTAGTCCATGCTGTTCTCATTCTTTCACTTTCCTCTTTCCTTCTATGGAAAACTTTTTTGAATTATGAGCTATGTCTGTCTGGCTGAATATCCCAGCCCTGTTCCTCAGTACCAAATGGCCTCATCTGATCCCAAGTGGCCCGAGATGCCCCGGAGGGTGTTAACCCGCTCACTTGGGACACACACCTGGCACCCATAGAGGCTGGTCTGATCTGGAGCAGATGCGTGTAAGATTATCCCATCCATCAACACTGCTTTTTTTTTTTTTAAACAAAACTGGAGTTTGCAACGTCCCATAAACTAGTATATCTAATCCATTTTAGCCTTAAGAAGTCTTTGTTTTCACAGTTTCCACTAAAGATTGAAGAAATTTGGTCTATCCAATAATGTCTGTGTAAGGAAAGTGGATGGGCCCCAGGGTGTAATAGGAATAGATGAAAAAACCACCTAGATAATTTCTGTCTACGGGCAGATGTAAATTATGAAATTAAAAACATCACTGACATTTCTTTTCAATCATCACCACATTAAAAGAAAATTAAAAACAAACACACAGCCTTTCAGTGCCACCTGGACACAGACAAATTGAGCAACAGTTCTCTCCATCGCTCCCTTACAAAATAAACTCTAAGCTAATTAAACTGTGAGTGAATATGACACATTGTTTCCCTTCATGGTATTCACCAAAAGAGATGAACTTTATTTTGGAAGATGGAGGATAAGCCAGCCCTCCCTGGAACCTTGGCACCAGTCAGCCTGGACCGCCTTTCTGGCTTCTACTTGCATGTTGGTTATTTCCGCACCTCACAACTCTCTCGGCTGCAAAGTGCTGGAGAGGGAAGGCCAGTTCTCTCTGCTCTGAATTCCCTGCCACAACCAGCCAGGGCCAAGCTGAACACCAGTCAAGTGCAATCCTGCTGGAGAAACCCTTACATTCCTTCTGGGTATTTTGGAGTATTGACACCCAGTAGGTAGTTCCCAAGTACTTGTAGGTTGAATCCTGCCTGTTGTAGGCTGTATTTATGACACGCCGTTCTGTGCCTTCCTGAAGAGGTGAAAATTTCCCAGCGTTAAACAAGGGAGTATGAAAATGAATTTTAAGCACTAATCTGCACCCCATGCCTCAGATCTAGGGATGAATAAAAATAAGGGGGTGAATTCATTCTAAACAACCATCAAACTATGAATCCTTTGTTAGTTCTCCCTAAAAGAGAACACCTACACAAAGTGACATTTGCAATTTATGAGTTGGAGCACTGGGATAAAATCCATAGCTGTGGGCTTGACAAGCATAAAAGGTAAGAAAATTTGATAGCCTTGGGGAGGTAGGAAGAGTCTGCAAGTTAATACCTCTCCAAGATCCTGACTATTAGAAGTACTTTCCAGAGCATTCGTTTCCCTGTCAGGGAAATTTCAACCACCACTGAGCAGGAACACCCTGAACCTGTGATCACCAGCTCTGACGATCATTCAATCCATCTATTAATAAAAGCAACTAACTGCCTATGATTGAAAACAAAAAGCAACAGCTAACCACTGAGGGACAAAGTACAGGAGGGAACAAAGAAGGTGACCTTACTCCTTTCTCAACCTGGCTGTATGAATCTCAAGGCTCAGATTAGCATTTCTAGAGTAAATGCTGCAATGCGTGATTTGAGGAAGAAGAAAACAAGAATGCAAGGATACACTGTGTGACACTATCAGTTCAGTTCCGTCGCTCAGTCGTGTCTGACTCTTTGCGACCCCATGAACCACAGCACACCAGGCCTCCCTGCCCATCACCAACTCCCGGAGTTCACCCAAACTCATGTCCATCGAGTTGGTGATGCCATCCAGCCATCTCATCCTCCATCATCCCCTTCTCCTCCTGACCCCAATCCCTCCCAGCATCAGGGTCTTTTCCAAAGGGTCAATTCTTTGTATGAGGTGGCCAAAGTACTGGAGCTTCAGCTTTAGCATCAGTCCTTCCAAAGAACACCCGGACTGATCTCCTTTAGAACGGACTGGTTGGATCTCCTTGCAGTCCAAGGGACTCTCAAGAGTCTTCTCCAGCACCACAGTTCAAAAGCATCAATTCTTTGATGCTCAGCTTTCTTCACAGTCCAACTCTCACATCCATACATGACCACAGGAAAAACCATAGCCTTGACTAGACGGACCTTAGTCAGCAAAGTAATGTCTCTGCTTTTGAATATGCTATCTAAGTTGGTCATAACTTTTCTTCCAAGGAGTAAGTGTCTTTTAATTTCATGGCTGTAATCACCATCTGCAGTGATTTTGGAGCCCAAAAATATAAAGTCTGACACTGTTTCCACTGTTTCCCCATCTATTTCCCATGGAGTGATGGGACCAGATGCCATGATCTTAGTTTTCTGAATGTTGAGCTTTAAGCCAACTTTTCCACTCTCCTCTTTCACTTTCATCAAGAAGCTTTTTAGTTCCTCCCCCAAATCCACTCTGCAAGCCACACATGGAAATCCACCAGGATTCAACAAATCTCGCCATCCTGTTTGCAGATACTGCCCCAATTGGAGCTTCAGGTGTCTGCCATTTGCACTGATACCTCTTCCCTGTGATGGCCCACAGGTTGTTTTCCAGAAGCAGCCATGGGGCATTTCAATATCAAATAAGGTTATGAGGAATGCCTGGAGTGACCTGTCACCATCAACAAGACGGAAGTGGCAAATCTGAACCCCTCCAACAGAGCCACTTTCTCCCCTAAGCCTTGCTCAAATAACCCTTGGAAAAGTAAACCTAAAGACACTGTGTCCCCTTTTAGAGGTGAAAACATATCACAAATGCCTAGGTATGAGCTCCAAGGTTGCCTACAATATCACCTATAACCAGAAGGCAAAGGTTTGGGACACACACTAATTGAGGTGGTCCCCCAAAGTAGACAGTGTATCCGTTCATCCATATAAGGATGGTGAAGATGGTGTTTGCTGGTTTTGCTGACAGGAGAGCAGCTCTAGGAGCACAAGGATTGGAGACAGTCTTGGCTCCTCGCCCAGGAGAAAACAAAACAAAACCTCATCACTTAATGCCTCTGAGGTCAGCCCAACATACCCTTGAGTGTCTACTGCATGCCAGGTACCGAAGAATGGAAGGGAACAAGGCAAATTCTGCTCCCAAAGGGGAGACCTACATGCTGGGGGCCTGGAGAGGAAGCGGTCTCACGAATGGGCAACTAACCCAGCGTGTGGCTGGCAAAGAGGCAGTACTAGTGCACACGGAGGCCAGAAGGAAGTACAGGATTTACAGGCTGAAGGGTAGGCAAGGACATTTAAGGGCAAGGAGGTACATCCTAGAGAAATCTAAGGAGCCGGCAGTTCAGCAGAGTGAGAGCTTTGAGAATGTGAGGGGTATGTCACTGAAGCAAGCAGGGGCCAGATCACAGAGAGCCTGGTAAACCACAAAAAGTTCACCTGGAGCCAGAAGGCAGTGGAAGCCATTGAAAGCCTGAGCAAGCAACAGTCCCTTCAGATTTTTGCTCCAGAACAGTGTCTCTGGTCTTGAACAAGAGTCACCGCAAACCAGATACTGGCGATTCTCTGAACTATTCCCCATCCTCAGCAAAATAAATAAAAACACTAGAAAAGACTGTCTTGACCTCCTCTACACTTTTGTAGGGCTTTTTAAAAAATCAAATACAAAGAGATAATATGAAACACACAGAAGAAATCTAAGAATAGCCTCTGTAAGAAGACTGGATTTGTGTATAATCAGACCTAACTGTGAGGTCATACTTTTCTCAAAGTTGCATCTAAAGTTGGGTGCTTTCACTAGAATCTAAGGGGAAAAAAAAAAAAATTAAAGCAAGGGAAAAAAAAGTCACACACTACCCCTTTTTATAAGGGCAATGTTGCTCTGACAGCTTCATAATCTGCCAAAACAAAGTCTTAAGAAATGGAAAATAGTCTATCAGGCTTCCTGAGTAAATAATCCAAAATCTACAACATTAACTATAAGGTGGCCTTTATTGGTTAATGAAATTGTTATACTGTTGATATTTAAAATAGCCAAGTTTCTAATCTAAATGCAATACCAACACATTTTTCTTCTATAACTTCAAAAGATCTTTGTATTCCTCTATTTCCCTCAACTTCTTTAATGAAAGACTAATTTTATAGATAGAAAAAGATACTTAAATTCTAGTAATTTGTCATGGGCCTTTACTTCCAAACCAAACACATGGCAAAGGTCTGAGCTGGTCCAGAAAACACACCTTGGTGAACTAGCATCCCAGGAATAAGACCCTACTTATACTTGGAGAAACTAGTCCAGAACTTAGAAGCCATTCAATTATTGCCCACAATTACATTTCATCTTCTCAGAGACCACAACCTCTGGATTCCTCTCACTATGTTGACTCAGGTAATCTCCTATTACATTTTAACCCACAGGACAAGTCACAAAGATCAAGCCTAACATCTAAAAGCTACTCAACAGTGTAACTGAGCATTTTTTGTTTTCTTTTGTTTATTTTCTCCACTCCAAAGAAGAAGTTATGATTGATAATCAGCAGTCTGGCTCCACTGCTGATTTACTGGGAGAAATTGGATAATCACTCAAAACATTCCATTCCACCACTAACCCAAATAAAACACACCAGGGGAAAGCTGTGGCAGTGGACACTTGTAGACAAGGATGAAGGGCTTTGTACAATTGATTCTTCCCCACGGATGATGTTTACCTCTATCATACAGATGTCGAGAATATAGACCATGAAACTGATCCTTTATTAAAAGAGTAGCTTGACCAGAATGAGCACCTACATACCAAACAAGACAGAAATGACTGCTGGTTAAGAACTTGTATTGGCCTTTGGACTTGGCTTAAAAAATGAGGGCCCAATAAATAAGATATCACTACATACCTACTAGGATGGACAAAATCCAAGACAGATAACTTCCAAATGCTAGCAAGGATGTGGAGCAACAGGAACTCTCATCAGTGCTGGTGGGCATGCAAAATGGTACAATCACTCCAAAAAGTTTGGCAGTTTCTTAACAAAATGAAAATTCTCTCACCATACTACCAGCAATTGCTCCTCCCTACTTACCCAAATGAGCAGAAACCTTCTGTCTACCTCAAAATGTGCACACAGAAGTTTACTGCAGGTTTATTCATAGCTGCCAAAACTTGGAAGCCACCAAGTCAAGTCCTTCAGTAGTTAAATAGATAAGTAAGCTGTGGTACAGCCAAACAAAGAAATATCATTGGATGTTAAAAAGGAAGGAGGGACTTCCCTGGTGGTCTGGTGGTTAAGAATCCGCCTTCCAATGCAGAGGATTGTGAGTTCAATCCTTGGTCAGGGAACTAAGATCCCACGTGCTGCAGGGCAACTAAGCCTGCACCTCAACTAGGGAAGCTGACATGCTGCAACAAAGACTCAATGCAGCCAAAAAAGAAAAAAGAAATGAGCTACCAAGCCATGAAAAAACAGGGAGGAAACTCAGAAGCACCTTGCTAAGTGAAAGAAGTCCACCTGAAAAGGCTACAGATCGTATGATTCCAACTATATGACTTTCTGGAAAAGGCAAAACTATGCTTTTGGCCACCTGACGTGAAGAACTGACTCACTGGAAAAGACCTTGATGCTGGGAAAGACTGAAGGCAGGAGGAGAAGGGGACGACAGAGGACGAGATGGTTAGATGGCATCACCAACTCCATGGACATGAGTTTGAGCAAGCTCCAGGAGTTGGTGATGGACAAGGAAGCCTGGCATGCTGCAGATCATGGGGTTGCAGAGAGTCGGATACGACTGAGCAACTGAACTGATGGAAGACAGAATAAGGATTGGTTGGTGGCCAGGGGTTAGTGAGGGATGAAAAGGCTGAGCACGGGGGGTTTTCATGGCACTGGACCTGCTCTGTACACTTTCATGGTGCTACAAGTCATTGTACACTTGCCCAAACCCATAGAATGTGCAATACCAAGAGTGAACCCTGTAGACTTCAGGTGATTACGTTGCTTCAATGTTGGTTCATCGGTTTTAACAAACGTGGGGGATGTTGATAATGGGGGAGGGGAAGAAGGGCAGGGAGTATTCGGAAAATCCTGGTACTTCTGCTTAAGTTCGCTGCTAACCTAAAACTACTCCCCATCCCCCGAAAAAACAACACCTCTCTCTTCCCAGGATGTAGCTGATCAGCAAGGTACCTTGCTGAATATGTTCAAGGAAAAGACATCCACAATCACCTTCTGTGCTCAAAAATATTAAAGTTAATATCATAATTAGAGGAACTAGTAAGAGCCATGAAGACAAATATAGGATTCTGGTACCATCTTCTCTTCAAATAAAATTAGTGAGAAATCTACCAAGGCCTTCACTTAACTGAATATTTAAGTCTTTTCACAAACTTCCTGGATTGCTAGCAGTAAATTTCATGCAGCTTAACCCTGACACAGACTATGGCACAGTGTTGTTCAATGGAATCTTTATATCCACAGACTTACTTCATGTAGTCACACACATTTTTCCTCCCAAATTACAAACCCTAAAGGTCAAACCCACTCATCACAATCTGTGTCCTAAGTCAGTCAACTCCAACAGAATGCTCAAAGGAATCTCTCCTCTGCATTTGCCTGAGTAACACCTGCCAAGTATTAGGGAACTCAATAAACCACAAGCGCTTTTTATTTATCTCCCTGAATATATTCATCACAGATTAAAGACTGGAGAGGCTTCTGGTACCTATAGGCTGTCATCCAAAACAATTTTAAAATTTGACTCAGTGAGGCCGCAAAAGTTTTCACAAAGCATATTTGGTGAGATGTCAGTTTTAGTTGAGGGAAGTTCCAAGGAAGCCACCACCTCGCACAACTCTTCATGCCAAGTGTTCAGTGGCCTGTGATCTTACACACCAGGAATGAATGTGTCTGTGTACAATTTACAGACCTACTTTTAATATGGTCAAGTGTCAAACAGCTAACCTTTTCATACTCTCTCCACCCCGCCATCCTCCTTCCCAAACAAAAACAGCCTGAATTGCTCACAGTATGCAAGAAGCCAGAGATTCCATTTTATGCAAGTTTTACAACTTTCGGTGGTTCACATTCTCCAAGAGAGACTCACCCTCTCATTTATAACTCCAATCTTAAATAAACTGCTTCCACCAACTTCCCCCTGTTCTCAAACCTCCACTCACCAAAGACATCTCTCTCAGCCAAGAAGGCTCCAGAAGAGGCTTGGAAGTGGCTGCCTCTGCAAATTCCTCCCCATCCTACCAAAAGGGCACTTCAAGAACTTTACAGTCTGAATATTGCTCCAATGCCATTCACCAGAGCTGGATCGGAGCATGTGGGGTGTTTTTCAGCAATGTCTTTTCAGCAATTTAGGCTGCCCATCCCAATGAAACTTTGGTGAAAACCTGCTTTCTAAGCAAAATCAAAATGCCATCCAGTTCCCAAGTGCAAGCCAGCACAGGGCGGGGTTGGGGAGGGGGTGTGGATACACACAGTCCATCCTCCACTGAAGACTTTTTTCTGGTACAGGGGCATCCTAAACTTGCCGCATTTCCTTTGCAGAGTTGTGATCTTCCATCCATCCCCGAATGCACGATTTTTTCTCCATCTGAGGGTTCAACCTAAATCAGCTATTGTGGAGTAACTATGGCAATTCATCCCCTTGCTTTCTTGACATTTTCCTCTTTCCTCCTGGCTGGGCAACTGTTTTGATCTCAACAGGGTTGCCTGTATGGGGATTCTGCATGTTAATGATGTGGCTAGCCGGCAGGGATAGTAGGTGAGAGCACACGCTGTACTTTTCCCAGTTCTGTTTCGCCTCATCACAGCTAATAGTGGCCTTTCTAAAGGCCTGCTACAAGAGGAGGGAGACCTACACACCTAATCTTATCCTCTTTGGGGGAGCCTCCGGGGACCAGGTGGAAACAGAACAGACAGCCCGTTCTCCCGTCAAGTATNGGGGGGGGGGTGTTCAGGATTGGGAACTTATGTATACCTGAGACAGATTCATGTCAATGTATAGCAAAACCAATACAGTATTGTAAAATAAAATAAAAATAAAAATTAAAAAATAAGTAAATAAAATAAAAAAATAAAAGACATTACAAATTACATTAAAAAAACAAAAAAAAAACAAAAAAACCAGTTACATCTGCACCAGATCCCATGGGCTCTTCCCTGCAGTGACTGAGCACATTGAATACCCACAAGGGAAATCCAATCCTGGGGTAGCCAGACTCCTCTTAAAGGCACCTTTGGCCCAAGGACTCAGTGATGGCTTCACTGAAATATCCTTAGACTGTAGTGTTGTCTAGGACTTTCCCACTCAATCTTCTTTCTCTCTCTCCTTCACTGGGGGTCAGGCATACAGAGTCTGATGGCCCTCCAGCCTTATCTGACTTCCTATCTATTTATTTCACAAAGGCTACTACAATCCTTTACTACAATCCCTTCTATAATCCTTGCAACTTAATCCCGTCTTGCCGTCTGCTTCTCAGAGGACCTGACTAATACAGTGGCCCCGAACACCCCTGAAACAGCCACTCGATGGACACTGCCAAGTCAGAAAAACAGACCATGATTTCAGAAGGCCTGTGTGGCTTGACCCACACAAGGGAGGCCCATATTAGATGGTGTTGTTTTCTGAAATGGCCCTGAGCACTTGAGCTGGAAGGGGTACCTAGTGGTTGGAGAGCACTGGCAACAGATCCCTGGGGGGACAGTAAAGGGGTGTTTCAGAGTCCTGGGGCCAGCCTTCAGAATGATGAGAAGAGTCGTATCACCTGAATGGATGAACTCAGAATCTTGAAAGATACCCCTTTCCCAAAACCACTAAATGAGATCTGGGAAAATAAAGCAAGAACCTTGACTGGTCCCACACCTTCCATCTCCACCCTCAAGGTCCAGGGACTGAAGCCCCAGGGGCAATGGGTGGGCCTGGGGGTGCCTCCGCCTGGGGCTGGGCTCTGCTTTCCTGCCTTGCTCTCATAGGCTCCATCCTCAGGAGCTGGCAGCCCAACAGGACATGTCAACCTCAGAGGGAGAAAGACAGGGTCGTCTCCAGAAACTCACTTAGAAGAACAAGGAGGGACTCATTAATAGGCCAAAAAGTATACCTTGAAAGGTGAGGTGGGAAGAAGGAAGGTAAGTAAAAACAACCAGAGCAGCTCTAGTAGAGGTGCAGGCTGGTGCCCTCAACACAAGGGCCACTGGCTCTCCTCTGCTGCCAACAATACAGCCTAGGAAGCTCTGTTCCTCTCACAGAAGGAGGTGTGGCATGCAATCTGTGTGTTTTCTAGGCAAATGCCTGTGATTCTCCCTGACAGGGATGGGCTGGCTTGTGTGAAGTGCCAGCTCCGCTGTGGGCAATAAAGGACTTGCTGATGGTATGGCAGTAAGGGAAAGATACCTCTTCCTTCTGTGGGTGTGCTTTCCCTGAGGGTTCTCATTCCTTCTGAGGAAATCAGTGTGTGTGTGTGTGTGTGTGTGTGTGTGTGTGTGTTCAAGCTCCGCAACTGCAGGCTCCACCCTGTGAAGATGAATGTTGTGTTTAACCCCTTAGCAGGATCCCATGTGAGGTCAGTCACTCAGTGCTAGGGAGAGGGGTGGACTCAAGGCCTCAGCCCAGGAGGAGAGAGGGGACCCCGGCACAGTGAGGTGAGCAGAAGGGGTGCAGACCAGCCCAGTCCCCTTCTTAGGGATTGTAGTTCAGACATTTCCCCGCTGCACTGTAGTCCCCTTGGGGGTTTTCCTCGGCTGACGGACTAACAGAGCTTCAGGAACCCCTGTGGTGGGGAACGGCCAGGCGGCAAAGGGGCAAGGAGGATGCCCCACAGGCGGGGCCAGGTGCCTCCCGGGGGCTGCTCCCTAGATATGCGCCCAGTGAACTTGGGCTGGGAGGGCTTCTACCTGTGATGGCGGTGGAAGAAGCAGCCAGGATTACGAGGCAGGAGGGACATGGGGCAGTCAGCCTGCTATACACGAGAGAGAGAGAGAAGAACCCCCTGGAGAAACTGGTCATTCCGGTAACATGTGAGTCACAGCATGTCCTGCCTTCTTCACTTAAGACCCTCAAATGGCCTTTAATCACCCAGAGGAAAGAGCTAAGGTCTTTACAGTGGGCTGAAAGGCTGGTACTGGTAATATGTGTCACTCAAAAAGGATATGTTGGGACTTTCTGGTGGTCCAGTGGATAGACTCTATGCTTCTACTGCAGGGGACCCGGGTTTGATCCCTGGTCAGGAAACTAGATCTCACGTGCTGCAATTTGACAATACCGCATGCTGCAGTAAAGATCAAAGATCCTGTGAGCTACACCTAAGACCTGATGTGGTGAAACAAGTAAGTATAATTTTTTTTAAAGATATGTTGAAGTCCTAGCCCCCAGGACCTCAGAATGTGGTCTGATTTGGAGACAGGGTCTTTCTAGAGATCATCAAGTTAAAATGAAGTCATTATGAAAAGAGGGCATCCGAACACAAATGTGTGAACAAGGAGAAAGCCTCGAGGAAATGGGATTGATGCTACCACAAGCCAGGGAACCACCAGAAGCCAGGAGGGAGGCCTGGCGCATCCTTCCCTGGCTTCTTCAGAGGGGGCTTGGCCCTGCTGACCCCTACGTCTCAGGCTTCCGGCTTCCAGAACTAGATACACTTCTGTTGATGAAGCCACTCAGCTTGTGGTACTTTGGCATGATGACACTCGAAAACTAACACAGAGGCTCACACAACTGTCCCCCTGAACGCTTGCCTCTCCTTACTCTCTCTCTAGTGCAACCAGCCTCCTTCTGCTCTGCAGATTCACAGGTGCCCCTGTACCTCAGGGGCCTTGCAAAGCTGTCCTCTCTGCCTGGAAAGTTCTTCCTCCAGAAATCTGCCTGGCTTCCTTCTTCACGTCCTTCAAGTCTTTACATAAACATAGCCTTCTCCGCATAGCTTTTCCTCACCACCTTGCTAAAGACAGAAATCTTCTCTCCATCCACACCTTCTGATTCCTTATTCCCCTCTGTTTGTTTCCCACCTCCCTTATCACCTAGTAAACTGCAGGCTTTCCTTAATTATTATCCTTATTGTTTCTTGTCTGTTCTTCCCCATAAAAAATTGCATTCTTATCAAGACAGAGCTTTCTGTCTCTTTAGTTCTCTAATTGCCTAGCACAGTGTCTGGTACACTGTCTTGTTTTTTGATCACTAAGCTGTGTCCAACTCTTTTGTGATCCATGAACTGCAGCCCGCCAGGTTCCCCTGTAATGGGATTTCCCAGGTAAAAATACTGGAGTGGGTTGCCGTTTCCTTCTCCAGGGGATCTTCCTCACTCAAGGATCAGTTTCCTGTATTGGCAGAGAGATTCTTTACCATTGATAGAAGACACCTGATACATATTGAGCAAATGGGTGTGTGAGTGCTCATGAATATGTCCACTCCATGCTAAGCACTGCTTGATACCCATGGAATGTTCTTGACAGCCCATGGGGTAAGAACTATGGTCCTCATTCTACATAAATGAGGAAATTAAGACTCATAGGGGTTAAGGGCCTTGCCTATGCTGGTGCAAACCAGAATTGGAACCCATGTTCACATTCCCGGCTTTTGGCTGAAGCTACACCAGCTCTTCACTGGGCATTGCCAGGGGGCTCCATCTGAGAGAGAATGCTCTCAGTTTAGTTTGCTAGGGCTCAGGGTTGGGGACCAGGGCAGCTGCGACTCTGCTGCCCAAGGAAAGCATTCCCCAGTGCTACGGCTGGCCGCTGCCCAGCTGGTTTTCTCTCAAGCATCCAGGCTTGGCTCCCTGGCGATCAGTTGGGTCCAGATCGCTCTGGATCTGCCACTCACACGTGTGCTGGGGAGGGTGAGAGAAAGAGAAGACGGGAGAGGGCAGTAAATGAGGGCAGGGTGAAGCAGGCTGTTGAAATTCTAGACTTGCCAGGAGCCAACTGGGCCGGGAGGCTGGTGTCCCTGGCTGTGCTCAGCAGGCACCCAGTGGGCAGAAATCCCATTGCCTGGCCTTCCTGGGGTGGGGGGTAGAAGGGCAGACTGTAGCTCTGTAGTTGTATTGTGATGGCGAAGGAGGAAACAAGAGCAGCTGATCCAGCCTGGATCGGGGGTGCCCACGTGCACACAGATAGGCCTTTGTGTCCTGGGCCCAGACAACAGGCCACATTCTTCCCCCACCTCAGTGACGTCCTTCACGGACATGTCCCCGGAGCGAGTTTTCAAAGGCTTGATCAGCTGTGGATCAAAGACATGGCATTCCCTCCACTGCCCCCTCTTTGCTCAGGCTGCACCTTCTCTTTGTTGTCTCGAGCACAGAGTGGGCGGCTGGCCCCAGCCCTGCCCTGGGTCTGCTTATCGGGCTCCCTGCACAGCTGCAGGCCTCCAACCTCAGGCCTGGGAATCTCAGAACACAGGAGCTAGATGGGCCCCAGAGCAAGTCCAGCCCCAGGTGTTAAGGGAGAGGTGATGGTGTCAGGAGGTGATGGTTCCCAGGAGGCTCAGTGGTAAAGAATCTACCTGCTACGCAGGAGATGCAGGAGACTTGGGCTCAGTTCCTGGGTTGGGAAGATCTCCTGGAGGAGGAAATGGCAACCCACTCCAATCCTCTTGTCTGGAGAATCTCATGGACAGAGGAGCCTGGAGGGCTGTTAATACAGTACTTGGGGGTCACAAAGTTGGACAGGACTGAGTGACTGAGCACGATGGGGTCAGAGATGCAGCCACACTCAGACCCAGAGCCCCTCCTCCCAGAGCAGTGGCCTTTCTGCTAACAGGGCAATGTCCCAGGAACCTGGTGGTTACAGCAGCCCTGCCTCAGGGGCTGGACCACCTACCAGAGATGCCTGAGGGGGAGGGGCTTTTCATGAGAACATACTTAACTCTTAGCAGAGTGACTCCCAGTCCTGCCTGACTGCTTTCCAAAGCCAGTGGCTTTACTTAACCCAAGCCAAATGCAGGAAACAGGAAGCACCCCAGGATGTTGCTTGCGCCGCTTAACTACACTGTGAGTCTACTGAGGGAGCAGTTAACTGTAAAGTGCATGCTCTCTGGATGTAGAATACATCCCAGAAATACCAATATGGCTACTGCTATGGATGAATGTGAAAGTATGTCCAACTCTTTGCAACCCCATGGGGGTCCATGGAATTCTCTAGGCCAGAATACTGGGTAACCTTTCCCTTCTCCAGGGGATCTTCTCAGCCCAGGGATTGAACCCAGGTCTCCTGCACTGCAGGCAGAGCCTTTACTAGCTGAGCCACAAGGGGAAAGCTAAAAGCAAAGGAGAAAAGGAAAGATATAAGCATCTGAATGGAGAGTTCCAAAGAATAGCAAGAAGAGATAAGAAAGCCTTCTTCAGCGATCAATGAAAAGAAATAGAGGAAAAGAACAAAAGGGGAAAGACTAGAGATCTCTTCAAGAAAATTAGAGATACCAAGGGATTATTTCATGCAAAGATGGGCTCGATAAAGGACAGAAATGGTCTGGACCTAACAGAAGCAGAAGATATTAAGAAGAGGTGGCAAAAATACATGGAAGAACTGTACAAAAAAGATCTTCACGACCCAGATAATCATGATGATGTGATGACTAATCTAGAGCCAGACATCTTGGAATGTGAAGTCAAGTGGGCCTTAGAAAGCATCACTATGAACAAAGCTAGTGGAGGTGATGGAATTCCAGTTGAGCTGTTTCAAATCCTGAAAGATGATGCTGTGAAAGTGCTGCACTCAATATGCCAGCAAATCTGGAAAACTCAGCAGTGGCCACAGGACTGGAAAAGGTCAGTTTTCATAACTGTATAGAGCTTCTCCATCTTTGGCTGCAAAAATATAATCAATCTGATTTCAGTGTTGACCATCTGGTGATGTCCATTTCAGTATTAACCAATCATACTTGACTCCAAAGTGTATCTTCTTACTGCTAAACATGAAGGACTGAATTCCTCACTGTTCTAAGTTGGGGCCTGAGGACATGGGTAATTTGGGCCTAAACTTTTCCAATACAGAACCAGGATTGGTCCTCACACAGTAGAGGAAATAGACACCCTGCACACCAGAATAACTGTCCCTTTCTTTTCGGACAATACTTTTGCCTTTCCTCTTTCCATTCTCTCTATAAAATGCCCCTTCTCTTCACATCCTTCACACATCTTGCTGCAAGGCTGATGCGCAATATCTGCTCTGCTTTCTCTCAGCACTGATCAACTCCATGGGCATTTCATTAATCTGCACCTGTGTATGTTCTGCTTTGAGAATATTCTTAAGTCATTTTCAAGTGTGTGCACTCCTTCTCCTCCATTCAGTTCTACATTTCTGCAAGGCAGAATTAGAGCTGTTTATGGTTTTTGCAGTGACTTCCACAGAAGTTTCATTTCTTGCAAAGAATGGGATTAATTAAATCAAGCCCCCACCACTTCCCTACCTGGCATGCTGATGCAAACTGTCGGATGACAGATACTGGATCATGATACCGATGGTAAAGGACAAAGAGACAAGAAGACTAAGCATTTGTAAATGCTGTTCTTGAGGGGAAAATAACTGTATTCAGACAGAAAACAAGGTAGAACGTGTTGCTCCTACTGGAAAGAGGAAGACAGTATCTCAGAGGAATACATGGAATGGAGCAAATCCTTCCATTTTAGGGGCAGAGGGCAGTCAAAGTGAAGATGACATCTGAGTTGAACTCCAAAGGAGGGTATTAATTGGACATTTAAAGAGGGGAGAATACTGAGATGGATGGAACAATGAAAACAATGTCTACAAGGAGGTAGTTCAGTCAGACATGAGGAGGAGGGAATTAGTCCTATTGGCTGGGCACTGGGTGCAGAAATATGTACAAAAGAGAAACAATGTTTGAAAGATAAGAGAGGAAGAACTTGAGTAGCAGGAATTAAGAGTTTGAAATTTAACCAGTAGACAATGGGGGAATCATCAGAGGATTTCTTACTATCAAAGAATCACATGATCAGAAATGTGATTCAGGAAAATTTGACTTATTTATTAAAGACAGTAGATGGAAGGAGGGCAGGTTGTGGGCAGGAAAACTAATGATAAAGTTATTCTACTAGATAAGAAATAAGGAATATGTCTTCAGCCTATGGAATGATTTACTTTTGTCTGTCCTGTTTAAGTCAGATGGAGCTACTTGACATCTGCAAATTTTCCATGTTAGAGCAGTTATCCAGTGAATTTAGTCCTCCTCCATTTCTATGTGTTGGGATGACAAACATACAGACATCCATAGGCCACTTGAAACCCTGACAGAAAGAGCTACTGGGCTTGTGGAGCTGCACTTACCTATTTCTTTTTCTTGTTTCTCTGTGTAGACCTTGTACCTGGCATAATTTCCATTCTAAGTAAATTAAAACAAGTCTCCTACATAATGTCTATATTTAAAATGACAGAATTGTTACTTCTTCATTTGGGAGGACAAAAAGGAATAAAAGTCTGAACTAGGGTAAGGGTGATGTGAGGGTAAGGGGAGGGTTTGCAATGGTTCCAGAAAGGACAAACGCACAGGACTAAGAATAAATTTTTTTATATGTGAAGGATAGAGGGGGGAATGAATGCAGGGCCAAAATATCTAATCTAGTGCCTGAGGATAATAATAGCCAACACTCTATGGTTCCTAGCTCTGTTTCAAATATTATGCTAAGCACTTGGTATACGCCTAACTCACTGAATCTTTATAATAACTGCTTTGATGTAGGGCACACCTTTGAAGTTAGTTATTACTATAAACCTCATTTTATAATTATAGTAGTCAAAACAACAATAATTAAAATGACTTCTCTAAGTAAATCCAGCTATTAAGTGATAGATTATGGATGCATGAGGTAGGTTGCTCAGCCAACAGCTTAATAGGGCACTATTGTAGCAACAGTTAGAACTGGACATGATACAACAGACTGGTTCCAAATAGGAAAAGGAGCACGTCAAGGCTGTATATTGTCACCCTGCTTATTTAACTTATATGCAGAGTACATCATGAGAAACGCTGGACTGGAAGAAACACAAGCTGGAATCAAGATTGCTGGGAGAAATATCAATAACCTCAGATATGCAGATGACACCACCCTCATGGAAGAAAGTGAAGAGGAACTAAAAAGCCTCTTGATGAAAGTGAAAGAGGAGAGTGAAAAAGTTGGCTTAAAGCTCAACATTCAGAAAAGGAAGATCATGGCATCTGGCCCCATCACTTCATAGGAAATAGATGGGGAAACAGTAGAAACAGTGTCAGACTTTATTTTTCTGGGCTCCAAAATCACTGCAGATGGTGACTGCAGCCATGAAATTAAAAGGCGCTTACTCCTTGGAAGAAAAGTTATGACCAACCTAGATAGTATATTCAAAAGCAGAGACATTACTTTGCCGACTAAGGTCCGTCTAGTCAAGGCTATGGTTTTTCCTGTGGTCATGTATGGATGTGAGAGTTGGACTGTGAAGAAGGCTGAGCGCCGAAGAATTGATGCTTTTGAACTGTGGTGTTGGAGAAGACTCTTGAGAGTCCCTTGGACTGCAAGGAGATCCAACCAGTCCATTCTGAAGGAGATCAACNACATTACTTTGCCGACTAAGGTCCGTCTAGTCAAGGCTATGGTTTTTCCTGTGGTCATGTATGGATGTGAGAGTTGGACTGTGAAGAAGGCTGAGCGCCGAAGAATAGATGCTTTTGAAGTGTGGTGTTGGAGAAGACTCTTGAGAGTCCCTTGGACTGCAAGGAGATCCAACCAGTCCATTCTGAAGGAGATCAACCCTGGGATTTCTTTGGAAGGAATGATGCTAAAACTGAAGCTCCAGTACTCTGGCCACCTCATGCGAAGAGTTGACTCACTGGAAAAGACCCTGATGCTGGGAGGGATTGGGGGCAGGAGGAGAAGGGGACGACCAAGGATGAGATGGCTGGATGGCATCACGGACTCAATGGACGTGAGTCTGAGTGAACTCCGGGAGTTGGTGATGGACAGGGAGGCCTGGCGTGCTGCGATTCATGGGGTCGCAAAGAGTAGGACACGACTGAGCGACTGAACTGATCAAATGGGATAATATATAATTAATTTACACATTAAAAATAGGATAACTTTACTAAGAATGGCTGTTTCTTATGTCTTTAATATTGAAGTTTCCTTTTCATCTCAGAGTCTCTAAAATCATGGCTGTTGAAACAAACTAAAAAACTAAGGAGTCCAAAAGCCTCCCCCAGATTCACCACCTTGAGGAAAACAGAAAGGTTTTCTATTTAGAGTGATGTAACACAGACAACAGGTGGTATATGAACTATTTTAAAAGTCTGCTTTTTCTGCCTTTTCTTCTACCTCATGGAGTTGTTTTTGAAGAGTTTTCATTAAAAATTCATTTTTAGTAATAACATTTTTAATAATTATGAAATCACTTTTAATGTACTTTTAAGACAAATATGTCTTATGGATATGTGGATGTCTGTTCTTCTAGCTTAATGACATAATTTTTTAATGTCTGCAAGAAAAGTTTTTCACTTAAAAATTATATCTAAAATTAATTTATAATTATTTAAAGTAGTGTTGTTAATAATGGTAATATTAATAATGACTTGAAACACTGTTTATAGATTCTAATGGATGTACCACCCATACTTTTAAATTGTAAAATATAGGAAGCTTCGAAGAAGAATTGGTATTAATCATGCCCTAATGGATATCCTTTATCGTTAGCTTAATTTTCTAGGGGGATGAAAAACCTAAGGTAGAAAATTGGCTGATTTCCTGATTTTTTTTTTTTTTTTTTTTGCTTTCAAATTAACTTGAAAATGACATTATTCTGTTTGTCTCTGCAGGATAATCTCAAATGCATGACCTATAACATGGCTTCTTCTCTTCACAGCCTCAGTGTTTACTTGCCTGGCAATAGCACTGGGATTCTATCGACTCTGGAAATAACAGTTGAGCTGCTGTAGCTACGCATGCCCCTACTCCTGCTGCTTTGACTCTTGGAACACTGCCTGGAAGGATTTACTCTGAACATTTAAAGTTACAGTAGGAACCGAATACACGATTATTTAAAGTACATATGGACTAAAAGGAAATATTTTAGAATGGAAAGGTATATTTTGTCTTTGTTTTTCATGTATGTCTCTATTATGTTTAAAGAGGCCATTCCAAACTTGATTGATTTGCAATAGGGCTTTTGTCTTTATGTTCTGGAAATAACAGTTGAGCTGCTGTAGCTACGCATGCCCCTACTCCTGCTGCTTTGACTCTTGGAACACTGCCTGGAAGGATTTACTCTGAACATTTAAAGTTACAGTAGGAACCGAATACACGATTATTTAAAGTACATATGGACTAAAAGGAAATATTTTAGAATGGAAAGGTATATTTTGTCTTTGTTTTTCATGTATGTCTCTATTATGTTTAAAGAGGCCATTCCAAACTTGATTGATTTGCAATAGGGCTTTTGTCTTTATGCTTTTGATAGCTCATAGAAACTGAACTAGTTTTTCCGTATGTTTACTTGAACTGTATGTATACAGGATTTCTTTCATATCTGTTGCAAATCTGAAAACTATTCCCAAGCCTACATGCTTGATACTGTGTTCATATAAAACATACACAATAACAAAGTTGTTTGGATTTTAAGAGCACCTTATCATATAGCTAGAGTTAGGTTTTTTTGGTAATGAACTGAAACAATAAATTTTAAAACAATATGTGCCCTAGTTCAAGTATGTGACAGTATGAAATCTGTAGAGTTGATAGTTTCTAATTCACGAAAACCAGTTTATCCCTGCTTCTTGGGAACTCATCTTAAATTTTCTACATAAACAAAGCTTTTTAAAATCCAGCACATGTGGCTTAGACGGTAAAGCGTCTGCCTACAATGCAGGAGACCCGGGTTTAATCCCTGGAGAAGGAAATGGCACCCCACTCCAGTAGTCTTGCCTGGAAAATCCCATGGATGGAGGAGCCTGATAGGCTACAGTCCATGGGGTCACAAAGAATCGGACACGACTGAGCGACTTCACTTCATTTCTTCACATGTCTACTGGCATGTAATCCCTACTCTCAAGAAAATCATGGGGAATTTTATATTTTTGTTTTGCCATTACTGTGTCTATTTTCTTTGATAATGGTGTCTATTAATAGGATATATATTTCAAGGAAAGTACAAAATACCATTTCATCTCAGACCTTCAGTTTTAGCGAGATCAAGAAGCCAAGGCCAAGATGTGCTAAATAAATATTTCAAGGTTTCATAATGCCTTGGCAAAGCTTTATAAAGTTTGATGATCCATTAGTTACTCAAAATGACCTCCATCATTTGTTTAGTTATAAATAGGAAATCTAAATTATAGAGCAAAAGACCTGCCCATATATATATGGTCTAGTGAGTGAGAATCAGACACTTCCCAACTAAATTTGTTTCAAAGATCTAACAGCTGACTTGTTTGCAAAACAAAACTTTCTGTACACATTATCTTGTATTCTGATTTAAAATATCTCAGAATTCACTTGACTAAGAAAATTCTTAGCACATTATAAATAAATCGTATATAAATAAGATCATATTGTAATAAATTCTACAGTACATTTACTCACTCAAGTAAATGAGTGAGTAAGAATGCCTGCTGTGGGCATGCTGGTCCCCACATGCAGAGCTTCCCATGGACCTGAGGATCTCAGTTGAAGATAGACAGTAAACAGGTAAATTATTCATTTGCACAATTTAAAATACACTAAAATTTTAAGGGGGACTAGGTCTTCCCTCCACGTGAAGGAAGCTCCAATAGCACAACACTGGAATCCCTCAGCAGCCCTGCCACAGATAGTTTAGTGAGATTAAAGGAGAAGCAGGCCCCGGTAGCCCAGCCACTTCTCCCTACTCCTGTCTAGGACCAGCCTTTCTACACACGGCGCTCATTCCATTCTGCTCCTGTGGGATCAAGCCCTGGTGATTATTTCAGAGCACAGGTACTCAGCAAGCCACCAACGTGCAAGCCACTGGAGCTGCAGCCCTGGAGCCCACGAGTGGCACAGAGGCCCTCAGGTGCATGCACGCATGCGGTTCTCGTCGAGAAGTCCAGCTGAGCAGGAGCCTGCTGGAGCGCATGCCAGCGCCGCTGCGGGACAGCCGTCAGCGCGGCCTGCAGCCCCACCTGCACGTGCACACAAGCAGTCATGGCCTGGGCCCTGCTCCAGACCCACTGGGCTCTCCCTGCGCAGCCAGACTGAGTCCTCTCCTCAGGACTCGGCTGAAGCCCAGGTTTCCGAACCCAGATGCCGCGCACGCCAGCAGGTATGTGTCTTGGGCTGGAAGTGTGGGGACGCAGCCAGGACCTTCTGTGTTGGTCCCTCTGTGCCCTTCAGCGCTGTGGGCCAACTCCACCCCGCCATCCAGCCCCTGAGGTCCCCTACCTGTCCCAGCCAGCCTGCCGGCCCCGCAGGAGGCTCCTGCCTAGGGAGCACTCTTCCACAGCACGCGCCCAGGCGTGCAGGTCCCATCCAAATTCTCCCTTTCCCTTCATCCTCCCAGTTACATGGGGATTGGAGCTTTGGTTCTGTGAGATCTGCAGCATCTGTAGGTATTCTGTGAGAAGTGTTCCACGTGTTGATGCATTTTTGGATGTATTTGTGGGAGGAAGTAAGCACCATGATCCTGTCCTTCAAGCCATTCTGAACTGGAGTCCCAATATTTTCTCAATATAAAGGAAGAAATGAGGCAGTGGAAACGGTTATGCACAAACACTGAGGTTAGTGACTGTCAGTATGTAAAACAGCCACACTGACTATACAACATGAATATGCTAAATAATATATACCAACTCACCTGTTCATCACAGAAGTCCTCTTAGGCAGGTGGTTATCCTCATTTTACAGGTAAAGAAACAAGCTAAGTGAAATTAAGGTCACACTGGTGAAGCTGCCAAGGTCACACAGTGGGTAAGCCACACAGACTTTAACTCCAGATTTTATACCCTTAATTAGAAGAATCATCTCCAAGTTGAGTTCTTTGATGACTCACTCTAGTTTTGATATGCATTTCTCTAGTACTTAGCAGCTCTATCCAGGCTCTTCTTTTCATGTGTCCAGGTTCATTCCTGGCGGTGTCCAGTGACTCAATGCTGTACCGCATTGCAGAAGAAGAAAGGGGCAAGATGTGGGCAAACCCTTTCCCTTCAGGGACATGACCACAAGGTTATACATGGCATTTCTGCTCACACTCTTATCGGCCACAACTTGGCATCTGCTGCAAAGGAAACTGAGAAGTCAGCCCTTAGCCTGAGTAGCCACAAGCCCGGGTAAATCCTAATACTTTGGAAAAAGAAGAGAAATTGGGAGACAACCAGGGAACCTCTGCCACAAGGGTGCGTGCTTCTGTTAAGATGCTCTCCTGGTATTTCCTGCCTCACTGGTACAGATGGAGATATGGCCCTGAGAAAACTGGAACAAGTAAAACAAAGTGTGAGAAAACTGAGCGAATAGAAGAAGCTGTTCCAGGGCGGGATTACCTTACAGTTACCAGGCTTGACGGAAAAAGTAAGGCTGTGTGAAGTCCCCGAAGGGGAGGGAAATGCTGGACTTGGGAATTCCAGTGTGGTAAAGAAGAATGCAGACTCTGAAATTTCCCTCCTAAGGTTAGAATCCTAGCTCCATGTTGCTGTCTGACTCTGGGCAAATTCCTTAACCTCCATGTATCAAGTACTACACCTCTGTTATATAAGCTGTGGTGGGAATTAAGCAGTAATACATGTGAAGAACTTACATAGATCACACACAAAGTGCCCAATAAATGCTGGCAACCGTTTTTACTACAGATTGAAAGCCTGTTGCACAATAATGACTATAAGGGTTATAGAAGGAATAGGTAAGCCATTTTTTAACACTTGCTTATAGCCCTTGACAAGCCTAAACAAGTCTTAGCAAATGCACTCATGTCAGGGCGTTCAAGTCCTGGTGATACTGGGCCAAAATGGCCTTCAGCACCATGTAAAGTATCTGCCAGGGCCTAGAGGCTGGACAGTCTCGGGTGTGGTGAGAAGGCTGCTGCCAGTGAAGCAAGGGCTTTGGGCTTGATTATCATTGGATATGATTATCATCCTGTCCAATCAGCCTTGTCTCTTATTCCTTTCTTATAAAGCTTGCAAGACAGAACAATGGCTGAATTCTAAAGCAAATTATTTAGATGTGTATTTTCAGCAAACACATATTACCTATTTTTTCTTTTCACAAGAGCTGATTTTCATTTTATGTAAATTTCCCTGGAGATATTTGGTTGTTATTATAAAGTTGTCCTTTTCTAAAACTTACTAGTCTTGTAACTTCCCTGGTGGTCCAGTGGCTAAGACTCTGAGCTCCCAATGCAGGAGGCCCAGGTTCAACCCCTGGTCAGGGAACTAGATCCCACATGCTGCAACTAAGATCTGGCACAGTCCAATAAGCAAAAATTTAGAAAACAAATAACACTAGTCTTTTTCTCTCAAGTTCAGATGTTCTTTAACAGTCAAGTCATTTGACATACATATGACTAAAGCAAGCACATGAAAGATGCTCAACGTCACTAATAATTAGAGAAATTAAAGCTACTATGAAGTACCACCACCCACTGGTCAGAATGCAATCATTAGGAAAATCTACAGGACTTCCCTGGTGGTCCAGTGATTAAGAATTTGCCTGTCAATGCAGGAGACATGGGTTCAATCCCGGGCCTGGGAAGATCCTGCAAGTCACAGGGCAGCTAAGCCCGTGAGCCCTAGAGCCCATGCTCCACAACAGGAAGCCTGTGAACCATGACGCCAGGCAGCCCCTGCTCACTGCAACTAGACAAAGCCCACACACATCGAAGAAGGCCCAGAGCAGCCAAAAGTAAATACATGTGTTTAAAATTTACAAATCGATGCTGGAGAAAAAGGGAACTGTCCTACACTCTTGGTGGGGATGTAAATTGGTGCAGCCACTATGGAAAACAATATGGAGGTCCTCAAAAAACTAGAGTTGCCATATGATCCAGCAACCCCACTCCTGGACATACAGGCAGACAAAACTGTAATTCAGAAAGGTACATACACCTCTCTGTTCACAGCAATACTATTCACAATAACCAAGATGCGGAAGTAAGTGTCCATCAGCAAATGAATGGCTTCACTACTCAGCTATAAAAAAGAATGGAATAGTGCCATTTGCAGCAACATGGATGAACCTAGAAGTTATCATACTAAAAAGCATGTTAGAGACATGTCACTTATACGTGGAATCTACAAATATGACATACATGAATTTAACTACGAAGCAGATACAGACTCACCAACATAGAATAAACCTGTGTTGCCAAGGGGAGGACGGGTGGGAGGGGGATGGATTGGGAGTTTGGGACTGGCAGATGCAAACTGTTATATATATAGACAGAAGGGGTAGACAATAATATACTGCTGTCTACCATAGGAAACTCTATTCAATATCCTGTAATAAACCACAATGGGAAAGAATATGAAAAAGAATGTGTGTATATTTATGTAACTGGACCACTTTGTTGTACAGAAGAAATTAACATTGTGTATCAACTATTCCTCAATAAAATAATTTTAAAAAGTCATTTGAAAAGTTGGGGGAAAAAAGCTATTCCTACACTGGTAAAATAGTCTCTCTAGAAAATAGAAGAAATATAATTTATTATGAAGCCATAACAGAACATTTAATAATCTTTATAACTAAACCTTTTTATTACTAACTGCATTATATTTTAAAGTTTATGTAAATACTTGCAAAATTAATAATTCACAAATACAAAGTTTTGAGTTGCCTACATAAATATATAAAAAGTATATTGGGAGGGGAAATACAACTGAGTCCATGTAATTTTAATCCCTTTGACACTATGTAACATATTTCTGCCTTCAGAATTAGAATAACTGCACATCAGAATAATTCTAAGATGAATTTATATGGATTTACATTTATATCTATTTAAAAATAGAAAAAATCAAGCAAGTTTATTTAAAGCTATCTCACTGATTAGTACCTTTTCACAAAAACTCCCCCAGAAGACACTTTCTTCTTCACTCGCCTCTTCTCTTTGCTTAACTCACAGGAAATGTCGTCTTCCTACAAAGAAAAAGACGGCTAAATTAGATGTCTTAGGATTTCTATGCTAGACACATTTTCATCTTTCTACGTTATCTGTTAAAAAAAAAAATTAACCATGCTAATAATTTTCAACTCCAGTTTACATCTCTTTTAGAATTTTGTGTAAATAAGTTCTTACATCTGAAGCATCAGAGCATCATAATGTGCTGACTTATCAACCTGGGAGGCACCTTGAGAAATCAGCCAGCCCTGCCTTCCCCTCACACACCCCGAGTACAGAACACCTTGTCATTCCTGCTTCTCTCTTAGACCCAACATTTCACAGCATGTTACTAAAGGAAATAACACAAAGTTAATATGCCACCCTTTGGATTCTTAGCAAGCCCCATTCTGCTAGGAGTCACATTCCAGGGTCCCGCATGTCCTTCTCTGTTCACACATCCCCTAACTGCTCTTGTCTCATGTCCTGCTTTGCCCTGTTGCATACTACTTCTGAATATTTCTCATCCATCATGGTATTGTCAGTATCTAGCACAGAAGACTCACTCAATAAAGGCTCTGGGCAGGAGGAAGAGAAGCTAGAAACACTGGATACTCATATATGTCGGTCATCTCTGAATAATTCTAATCAGAAATGCTCTGTTCAGTTGAGCAGGACAGATTTGAATGCAGGAGTTTCAGGAACATCACAAGGCTTATCAGGAGAGCCCACGACTAGAGGCGGCAGTCCCCAAGGTGTTCCCACCTACACCTTTGCTAATGAGCTCAGTCAGCTTAACTCATACGAGCGTGTGAACACAGAAGCAAACTGCTGTTATTGCACCACCACCCAGGAAAACAAAATCACAGATCTGATCCTTCTCAGCTGCAAACTTGAGCGAGGAATAGATGGAGAATCTGCTAGCCATCCCTTATAGTGGCCATGCACTGGTGTGCATAGAGTAATTCGACCCTTTCTCTTCAAAAAGCTTGCCAACCAACCAGTCTGGAGACCAAGAACAACAAACCTTTCAGTGGGGTTTAGCAGATGGTCCACTGTACTTCATACTTCACACATACAACAAGGTGAAGCAGGTTGTATTACCAACATTTTAGAGATACAGAGACAGAAGTCCGAGACATTATTAAATAACTTTCCCCAAGGTCACACACTAAGTCAACGGCAGGATTTTAATCCAAATTTTGTCTGACACCTAAAATCATGTTACAACCATTCTTCAATTCTGTCTTCCAGCAAAAAATTTGCTCACTGAGTTCCTACAACTGTGCTATGTACTGTATACACTATGCTGTAGGTATACAAATAGGCATGAGAGCTGGTTCCCAGTCAGGAGTCTGGTGGAGTAGCAGATGGAAAATAGATGGCTCAATTGACCCCCAGGTTTCAGGAGGACCTCAAGATCATCAGGGGATGAATGCAAAGATGTACATCAAAGAAAAACACTGAGGTAGGGCAGGAGTTTAACGTCATCCAACTAAGAGAAAGAAAACAAAAAATGTAGGGAAAGACAGGAAGCTACTTGTCAGAGACAGCCAATTTTCTAGTGCTTAATAGCATTACCAGACTTTTGCTAACAGTAACATTTATTTTCCTTCATTTTCATATATGCTAACTCCTAAAGGAGTTTTTTTTAACAATCCCAAATACTCCAGAAAGTGATTAAATACCAAAGCCTCAACTAACATCAAATAGGTAACTTGTTCTATCAAACCAAGCCTTACCATAAACTACTTCAAAAGAAAATAGGTGCTTGGCACCCAACAGGCCTCCAGTAAGTGTTCACTGAAACTTCCAAATACCAAACGTTTTTGCATTTGGGAACATTCTTCACCAAGATTACTCATTTCCTCATCATAAATTATAGCCAGAAACATTTTTCTCCCTAATATGTGTTCTCTCCCAAACTTGGGGAAAAAGAACTGCAATACTGAGAGATTAAACACATAAATCATGATGCTTAGGCATCAAAAGCAATTCTAAATGTACATCAGCCAACACCCCCTCTATGAAAATGTATTCTAAATATTAACCAGTTTCCATCTGAAAGAATATGCAGGTTTGTTAAAGAGCCCAACACCACTGCACATGAAACTGGTGACAAAGGCATATGGGATTCTTGTTTTCACAAAGTTCCATGCAACCTGGGAAGTTCTGGGAAGCACACAACTAAAACGAAGTAAATCCCACCTTCCTGACTGTGAGAAAAGTCTTAATAGAGTGTCAAAACAGTATAACCAATACAAAGACACATCACAGACTTCTAGAACTTCCTTACAGTAATAGCTCAGCATGGATAAACTCACTTAAGCTCTCAGATTGTTTCAAGGACCATTAACGGGCTCACAGGCTAGGATGTCAGGACAGAGAAAAGCCCAGCAGAGAACATATCAAAGTCCAACCACGTTCCACAGCCTTATAGGTAGAAAACAAGGGAAAGTTAAACCCGGAAGTAATCATGGAACGTTACCAGTTCCACATTGGCCATTCTAGACTAGCAAGCATGGCCCAAAGCTTTACACCAACGACCTCCCAAATGACACTGGTTTAGACAGAAGCATGAGGAGTTCAGCGCTGCCTCAATCTGTGGACAGACACCTCTACTGAAGCTATTGAGTTCCCATTAGTTTTAAGTTTTTTAAGTAAACATTTTAAGTACAATACAGATATTAAGTGTTAATTGCTCAGTCATGTCCAACCGTTTGCAACCCCATGGACTGCAGCCTGCCAGGTTCCTTCGTCCAAAGAATTTTTCAGGCAACACTGGAGTGGGTTGCCATGCCCTTCTCCAGGGGATCTTCCCGACCCAGGGATCGAATCCAGGTCTCCTGCATTGCAGGCAGATTCCTTACCATCTGAACCATCAGGGAAGCCACATATCAAAGAGCATCCCAAAGAGTGTGCAGTGTCATGAACTTTACAAATGAAAACAAAACGAACAAAGGCTTGGGGGTGGGAAAGTGTTGGGCAAGTTCAGGAAAAGGTAGGCTACATGTAAGAGAATAGGAAACAATAAGCTTGTGAGGTGGGTTAATATAAGCTGAGATAGTATAATATGAGAAAGCACTACAGAAAGTTATTATCAAAACCAGTTATTAGAAAGAAATGATTTTAGTGCATTACATCAAACTAGCCTAAGAAAATTTTTTCTGGCTAAAGATTATACTATTGCAAATTCTTTTATAGATTATTTTACAAAATCTTAAGATGGAGACCCAATCATGGGTCTCTTTATCAGCAGGTGGCAGGAGAAAGATTTAGTGAGAGCTTCTTGAAGCCTCTATAAAAGTAAGTACAGAATCTAAAGTTCATTTTATTTATACTTTATGTGTTTAGACTCCAAAATAAACTAATTCCTTCTCCTCTCAGATGCATAGGGCTCTACACATTGATCCACTATGTTTACACAACTCAAATGTATAAAATGGAAAGAAAGAAAGGATAAAAATAGGAAAGGATATGAGGAAGGGAGAATGTAATACTATCAATACTGGAGACAGAAGACACCTCAGGATTTTCACACAGTATATCATCTAACATCAATACCCCATGGGGTAGGTGTTATCCCCATTTTACAGATGAGGAAATTGAGACCCAGAAACTTTTGCAGAATAGAAAATAAGCAGCTTCCATGAGAGGACAGTGAATTTGCTCATTTACAAAAACTGGTGGAACCTACAGGACCACAACCCAACAGGCCCAGAGCACAGGACCACAAGTCAGCACTCCTGAGAGCTACACAGTGCTGATAGAGAGCGAGGTCTTAGGGAGGAGGTGCTCTAGCATGTGATGTTTCTGGGCAAGAAAAGAGTAATCATGAACAGCTAAAGCCCCCAAAATGTCCTATGCAGACCATCAGTTTGGATTGACTCAAAAGGTGTGCAGCAAAAGATACAGGCAACTAGTAAAGAACAGTGTACGTTCCTGCTCTGAGGAGACTGGAGCTGGTAGATTTCCCACAAGGCAGACAGGTGGTGGATCTGGAGTGTGGTAGTTTATAAAAGGTGTGTGTCCAGAAGACAACACCGCAGGACTGCCCCAGCCAGCCTCTCTATACTAAAGTGTCCCCATGGGCTAAACATGAGATCAGATGATCATGGCAAAAGAAGAAGATGGGTTGATTATGATGATTAATTATACCCCTAGAAAATTAAGCACAGATGAGATACCAAAACCCAGAGAAAATGTTTGAATTTGCATACAGAAATACACACATGTGCTTGTAGGTGAACAGAATGTTGTCTAATATAAGACCAAACCACAGCAGCTTCTTCTGGAGAATGGAACTCAGAATGGGAAGGAGCATCTGCCCTGCTTTTAACATTTAACAACAAGGACATATATTATTTAAGTATTTTCAAAGTGATTATTAAAGTCCTCATGGGTGAGTTAATTTTGTTCCAGAGCTATACCACCTCAAATATGATTTATAATAAAAACTTCCTGGCTTTTTATTTTGTACAAATTAATAATCTCTTAATTAATCTCTTGTATATGTATACACACACATATATTCCTTTCATTCTTAGAACACTCTAGAAATTATAAATTATCTCCAATTTATACCTAAGGCACAGAAAGGTTAAATGACTTGTCCAAACCAAAAAATGGTTGTAGCTGGAATTCAAACCCAAATAGCGCCATCCAATGCTTGTACTCTTAGCTACTCTACATACTATCTCTTGAAAAACATAAACGTGGTGAGAAGAATACCAACCACAGCCACAAAGCTGGGGACCTGAGTTTTTTCCAGCATCTCCTTGAGTTGATCCACCTCCACTCGATACTCATCCAGCTGACATTCTAACTTCTCTCTGCGTAATCGTTCATACTCGAGCTGGCCCTGCAGCTCTTTGATAGTCCTGTCAAAAAATTTGTTTTCAGTCAGTAACCAATATCAACTAGCAATTATTTCTGATAATAGTGAAAAGTATCCATACATTATATTTAAGGCAAATAAATCATTTATTCAACAAATATGTATTAAAAGTCTATCAGTGAGCTCACACTGATCTAGATCCTGGGAATAAAGTAGTGAACAAAACAGGCCATTTCTGTCCTCATGGGGCTTTCTTAGGCAGGGGAGAAAGACAGTAAAGAAAATAAATAAGAAAATATGTGTACTTAAATATAAGTATGTTGGAAGGTAATAAATGCTAGGGAGGGAAAAAATAGAGCAAGACAGTCATAGATGATGCTGTAGAGGAAGGGGCTAATATTTCATACACAGTGACCAGGGACCACCTTACTGAGAAGAGGGCTTGTGAGCAAAATTCCAAAGGAAATAAGAGAGATAATTAAGTGGACATCCAGGGAAAAGAGCATCCCAGACAGAACAGCAAGTGCAAAGGTACCGAGGCAGAGAAATGCCTGGGGAACTAGAAGAAAACTGGAAGCCAGTGTGACTGGAGTAGAGTCTGAGAGGTAAAAGAAACCAGAACAAGCAGGGTCGTACAGGTCACAGGGAGGTCCAGGCTTCACTCAGTGAAACAGGAAGCCATTGGAGGGTCTCAACAGAGAGAAAGCAGGACTATAATAACAGATTTCTTTTGCTTTGTTCAGCTTTTTTTCTAATGATGTAAAATTCACTTTGTGTGATTACACAAATATCAAATAAACAATTCAACGAGCTTCTTTTCTTGTTTCGTGGCCAGGCCATGCGGCGTGTGCCCCTCACAGTGGAAGCACAGCTCTTTAAGCACTGGGCCACCAGGGAATTCCCTTCAATGAGTTTCCACTAATGTGAACATCTTTGCATCCACCACGACTACCAAGATAACAAAACACTTCTGTCATCTCAGAAAGTTCCTCACATTCTCCCCAGGCAATCTTCGCTTTGAACAAGCACCCACACTTCTGAACACCTATCATGTCAGATTAGTTTTGTCTCTGCTCATAAATGAAGTTGAACATTATATATGTTTGTGGGCCTGGCTTCTTTCAGTGAACAATAGGTGAGATTTATCTGCTTAGGTTTTAACATGATTAACAGGCCACAGGGTATGAGGGTGGGAGAGGAAGGAGCAGGGACGAGTTGGGAGACATATCAGGACAATGTTAAAATAAACAAAAATAAACCCAGACAAGTGATGCTAGGATTTGAACCAGAGTTATTTTCTGCCATATTGGGATGATGAGGGGACCAGAATTCCCAAGACAGGCTGAGCTGGATGTCAGGTCTCAAAGAGGGCAATCTAAGAATAAACAATAGTAGCTCTAGTATGGAAGTGAGTGGGGTTGAGGCTGGGGATAGGCAAGAACAACATAACTATGGAAACCTAGAATTCAGAAAACAGGAAAAGAAAATCAGCCCCATGACCGATTCTAAGTTTCATCTAACTAATTAAAAAATCAAAAGGATATCCCTTGACCAATTCTTAGCCAGGCTTTCTTTACATTTACATCTAGTATCAGGAGTTTGTATCCAAAGAATAAATGTCTTAGGATGTATCAGTGGGGAAGAAACAAGTGGATGGATCATGGAAAAAGCAAGGGAATTCCAGAAAAACATCTACTTCTGCTTCATTGACTACACTAATACCTCTGACTGTGTGGATCACAACAAGCTGTGGAAAATTCTTAAAGAGATGAGAGTGTCAGACCACCTTATCTGTCTCCTGAGAAACCTGTATGTGGGTCAAGAACCAACAGTTAGAATCAGACATAGAACTGACTGGTTCAAAACTGGGAAAGGAGGACACCAAAGCTGTATTTGTCACCCTATTCCCTGGTGGCTCAGATGGTAAAGCATCTGCCTGCAATGCAGGAGACCTGGGTTCAATCCCTGGGTTGGGAAGATCCCCTTGAGAAGGAAATAGCAACCGACTCCAGTATTCTTGCCTAGAAAATTCCATGGATGGAGGAGCCTGGTGGGCTACAGTCCATGGGGTCACAGAGTCAGACACGACTGAGCAACTTCATTTCACTTCACTTATTTAATTTATATGCAGAATACATCATCTGGGCTGGATGAAGCACAAGGTAGAATCAAGATCACTAGGAGAAATATCAACAACCTCAGATATGCAGATGATACCACTCTAATAATGGCAGAAAGTGAAGAGGAACTAAAGAGTCTCTTGATGAGGGTAAAAGGGGAGTGTGAAAAGGCTGGTTTAAAACTTAACATTATGGAATAAATGGACAAATTCTTAGAAAAGTATAACCTTCCAAAACTGAATCAGGAAGAAATTGAAAATCTGAACAGATGAATTGCAAGCACATAAATTGAAACTAAGAATATACAGTGGATTAAAGACAATCTTTTTAACAAGTGGTGCTGGGAAAACTGGTCAACCACTTGTAAAAGAATGAAATTACATCACACAAAAATAAACTCAAAATGGATTGAAGATCTAAACGTAAGACAAGAAACTATAAAACTCTTAGAGGAGAACATAGGCAAAACACTCTCTGACATAAATCACAGCAGGATCCTCTATGATCCACCTCCCAGAATACTGGAAATAAAAGCAAAAATAAACAAATGGGATCTAATTAAAATTAAAAGCTTCTGCACAACAAAGGAAACTATAAACAAGGTGAAAAGACAGCCTTCTGAATGGGAGAAAGTAATAACAAATGAAACAACTGACAAACAACTAATCTCAAAAATATACAAGCAGCTTATGCAGCTCAACTCCAGAAAAATAAATGACCCAATCAAAAAATGGGCCAAAGAACTAAATAGACATTTCTCCAAAGAAGACATACGGATGGCTAACAAACACATGAAAGATGCTCAACATCACTCATTATCAGAGAAATGCAAATCAAAACCACAATGAGGTACCATTTCACACCAGTCAGAATGGCTGCGATCCAAAAGTCAACAAGCAATAAATGCTGGAGAGGGTGTGGAGAAAAGGGAACCCTCTTACACTGTTGGTGGGAATGCAAATTAGTACAGCCACTATGGAGAACAGTGTGGAGATTCCTTAAAAAATTGCAAATAGAACTGCCTTATGATCCAGCGATCCCACTGCTGGGCATACACACCAAGGAAACCAGAATTGAAAGAGACACGTGTACCCCAATGTTCATTGCGGCACTGTTTATAATAGCCAGGACATGGAAGCAACCTAGATGTCCATCAGCAGATGAATGGATAAGAAAGCTGTGGTACATATACACAATGGAGTATTACTCAGCTATTAAAAAGAATACATTTGAATCAGTTCTAATGAGGTGGATGACGCTGGAGCCGATTATACAGAGTGAAGTAAGCCAGAAAGAAAAACACCAATACAGTATACTTACACATATATATGGAATTTAGAATGATGGTAATGATAAACCTGTATGCAAGACAGCAAAAGAGACACAGATATATAGAACGGCCTTTTGGACTCTGTGGGAGAAGGAGAGGGTGGGATGAGTTGGCAGAGTGGCAGTGTAACATGTATGATATCATAAGTGAAACAAATCGCCAGTCTAGGTTTGATGCAGTTTGCAGGATGCTTGGGACTGATGCACGGGGATAATCCAGAGAGAAGGTGTGGGGCAGGAGGGGGGAGGTGGGGGGTCAGGATTGGGAGTTCATGTACACTCGTGGCTGATTCATGTCAATGTATAGCAAAACGAATACAGTAGTGTAAAGCAAAACCAACTAAAAAATAAAAATTAATTAAAAAAAAATAATCTTCCAAAAAACCAATCCCAGGACCAGATGGCTTCACAGGTGAATTCTACCAAAAACTTAGAGAAGAGCTAAAACCTATCCTACTCAAACTCTTCCAAGAAATTGCAGAGGAAAGAACTCCCAAACTCGTTCTATGAGGCCACCATCACCCTAATACCAAAACCAGACAAAGATGCCACAAAAAAGAAAAACTATAGGGCAATATCACTGATGAACATAGATGCAAAAATCCTCAACAAAATTCTAGCAAACAGAAACCAACAACATATTAAAAAGATCATACATCATGATCAAGTGGGCTTTATCCCAAGATTCTTCAATATTTGCAAGTCAATCAATGTGATACACCATATTAACAAATTGAAAGATTAAAAACCATATGATTATCTCAATAGATGAAGAGAAAGCCTTTGACAAAACTCAACACCCATTTATGATAAAAACTCTCCAGAAAGCAGACACAGAAGGAATATACCACAACATAAAAAAAGCCATATATGACAAACCCCAACAAACATTAATTCTCAATGGTAAAAAACTGAAAACATTTCCTCTAAAATCAGGAACAAGACATGGTTGCCCACTCTCACCACTACTATTCAACATAGTTTTGGAACTCCTAGCCACAGCAATCAGAGAAGAAAAAGAAATAAAAGGAATCCAGGCTGGAAAAGAAGAAGTAAAACTTGCACTGTTTGGAGATGACATGATCTTCTACAAAGAAAACCCTAAAGATGCCACCAGAAAATTACTAGAGCTAATCAATGAATACAGTAAAGTTGCAGGATATAAAATTAATACACAGAAATCCCTTGCAATCCTATACACTAACAACAAAAAAATAGAGAAATTAAGGAAACAATCCCATTCACCAGTGCAACAAAAAGAATAAAATACTCAGGGATGAATTTTCCTAAATAAACAAAAGACCAAATATATCAAAAACTATAAAACTTTGATGAAAGAAATCAAAGATGACACAAATAGATGGAGAAATATACTGTGTTTATGGATTGGAAGAATCAATATAGTGAAAATAAGTATACTACCCAAAGCAATCTACAGATTCAATGCAATCCCTATCAAGCTACCAACAGTATTTTTCACAGAACCAGAACATATAATTTCACAGTTTGTTGGAAACACAAAAAACCTCGAATAACCAAAGCAATCTTGAGAAAGAAGAATGGAACTAGAGGAATCAACAACCTTCCTGACTTCAGATGACACTACAAAGCTACAGTCATCAAGACACTATGGTACTGGCACAAGACAGAAATAGAGATCAATGGAACAAAATAGAAAGCCCAACCCAAGCACCTGTGGACACCTTATCTTTGACAAAGGAGGCAAAAATATACAATGGGGAAAAGACAATCTCATTAACAAACAGTGCTGGGAAAACTGGTCAACCACATATAAAAGAATGAAATTAGAACACTTTCTAACACCATACACAAAAATAAACTCAAAATGGATTAAAGATCCAAATGTAAGACCAGAAACTATAAAACTCTTAGAGGAAAACATAGGCAGAACACTCAATGACATAAATCACAGCAAGATCCTCTATGACCCACCTCCCAGAGTAATGGAGATAAAAACAAAAATAAATAAGTGGGACCTAATTACCCTTAAAAGCTTATGAGCAATGAAGGAAACTATAAGTAAGGTGAAAACACAGCCCTCAGAATGGAAGAAAATAATAGCAAATGAAACAACTGACAAAGAATTAATCTCCAAAATATACAAGCAGCTCATGCAGCTCAATAACAGAAAAACAACCCAATCAAAAAGTGGCAAAAAGACCTAAACAAACATTTCTGCAAAGAAGACATACAGATGGCTAACAAACACATGAAAAGATGCTCGACATCACTCATTACTAGAGAACTGCAAATCAAAACTACAATGAGATATCATCTCAAGCCAGTCAGAATGGCTGTTATGAAAAAGTCTACAAACAATAAATGCTGGAGACAGTGTGGAAAAAAGAGAACTCTCTTATACTATCGGTGGGAATGCAAACTAGTACAGCCACTATGGAGAACAGTGTGGAGATTCCTTAAAAAACTGGGAATAGAACTGCTATACAACCCAGCAATCCCACTACTGGGCATTCACACTGAGGAAATCAGAACTGAGACACATGTACCCCATGTTCATTGCAGCACTGTTTACAACAGCTAGGACATGGATGTCCATCGGCAGACGAACTGATGAGGAAGTTGTGGTACATATACACAATTGAATATTACTCTGCTATAAAAAGGAACACATTTGAGTCAGTTCCAATGAGGTGGATAAAACTGGAACCTATTATACAGAGTGAAGTCAGAAAGAGAAACACCAATACTGTATATTAACACATATGTGGAATTTAGAAAGATGGTAACAACAATCCTATATGCAAGGAAGCAAAAGAGACACAGATGCAAAGAACAGACTTTTGGACTCTGTTGGAGAAGGCAAGGGTGTGGTGATTGGAGAGAATAGCCCTGAAACATGTATATTACCATATGTGAAACAGATGACCACTGCAAGTTCGATGCATGAAGCAGGGTACTCAAAGCTGGTGCTCTGGGACAAACTCTAGGGATGGGTGGGGAGGAAGGTGGGAGAGGGGTTCCCATGGCTGACTCATGTCAATGTATGGGAAAAACCATCACAATGTTGTAAAGTAATTATTCTCCAATTATTCTCACACAGTCGTCTCCAACTCTGTGCAACCCAATGGACTGTAGCCTGCCAGACTCCTCTGTCCATGGGATTCTTCAGGCAAGAACACTGGAATGGGTTGCCATGCCCTCCCCCAGGGGATCTTCCTGACCCAGGGATCGAACCTGTGTCTTTTACATCTTGTGCATTGACAGGCAGGTTCTTTACCCTAGTGCCACATGGAAAGTCCCAATGTATAGGGAAAACCATCACGATATTGTAATTATTCTCCAATTAAACTAATTTTAAAAATTAACTAAAAAAAAAAGGAAGATCACAGCATCTGGTCCCATCACTTCATGGCAAATAGAAGGGGAGAAAAGTAGAAGCAGTGACAGATTTTATTTTGGGGGGGCTTGAAAATCACTGTGGACAGTGACTGCAGCCATGAAATTAAAAGGTGCTTGCTCCTTAGAAGGAAAGTTATGACAAACCTAGGCAGTGTATTAAAAAGCAGAGATCATTTGCCGACAAAGGTCCATATAATCAAAGCTATGTTTTCTCCAGTGGTCATGTACGGATGTGAGAATTGGACCATAAAGAAAACTGAGTACCAAAGAATTGATGCTTTCAAATTGTGGTGCTGGAGAAGACTCTCAAGAGTCCCCTGGAATGCAAGAAGATCAAACTAGTCAATCCTAAAGGAAACCAACCCTGAATATTCATTGGTAGGACTGATGCTGAAGCTCCAATACTTTGGCCACCTGATGCAAAGAGCCAACTCATTGAAAAAGACCCTGAAGCTGGGAAAGGTTGAAGGCAAAAGGATAAGGAGGCAACACAGGATGAGATGGTTAGATAGTATCACCAACTCAATGGACATGAATCTGAGCAAACTCTTGGAGTTAATGGAGGACAGAGGAGCCTGGCGTGCTACAGTCCATGGGGTCACAAAGAGTCAGACACGACTTAGCGACTGAACAATAACAACAAGAAGACTATTAAAATTGTAATGACCTTGGCTAATAGATTTGAAGTCAATAGATTCAGGCCAAATCTTGGCTCCATCCCTCACCCTTAGTCCTCTCTTTATAACTTCATGCAAGTCTCTTCACCTGTAAGTTACATCTTGGTTTCCTAATCCACATAGTGAGAGAATAGCTCATGGAAGTATGAAGATTGCATGAAACAATATATATGAGAGGCTTACCTAGTGTCTAGCATACAGCAGAGTTCAGAAGTATCAACAGTACAAGTAGTATAGTAAACTGTCTCAGACGTAAAGGGAACAAAATTTAAAGCTCATTATCTAGGAAATAATTGCTCCACTGTTAAGTACTTTTCTAGACTGCAAGGGATCTAAGAAACTTTAGCTAGGCTCTTAGGCAGAGTCCAATACTAAAAACATTCTACATCTCAAAGACTTTACAGAGGCAGTGGATAGCTACTTGTATGATGTGATTTATGAAATACAAAGACACTCTGATTAAAATAAAAATTTTTTTGGTCTACCACAACTTTTAAATATCCATGGAAAGATAGCTTTCAAAGACTTTGAATAAATTACCAGATCTCTTACTGAGACTAGATGCAGAAGAGGATGAATGAAAGGGAAACAGGAGGTTCTAATGAGGAGGGAGAGAATCCAATGAAAGGAAAGGGCAAGGAAAGCAAAGAACCCATGTGCTCCGCTCTCTACGTTTGCTAAAAGCAGAAGTCTCCCTCCTGCCTGCCTGTGTTCTCTGTGCACCGTGGAAAGGAGACAGACTAGCAGAGCAGAGTGGGAGGAATAAGCACTTGACACCCTCTGTCTCAGCAGCTGTTCATCAACTAGAGAGGGGCCAGATGTGCCAAGAGCCAGCCTTGCGTGCAGGAAATAAAAGGCGAGGGGGCTCTCACTGTCTCCAGGCTTGCGAGCATTCTAGGGGGGCACCACCATCCATGAACACAGGACTGGGTCACACACTTGTAAGCAGGAAGTCTAATATGACAGGGATGGCTAGAGACTGTGTTGGCTGAAAATCTCGAAGTAGCTGTCTCAAAAACAACTCCTCCTTATAATGTTTTAGTTTTGCAAGATAGAAAGTTCTGGAGAACGGTTGTGTGAAAATGTCAATATACATAACATGATTGAATTCTACCTTAAAAACAGGTAAGGTGACACATTTTATGTTACGCATATTTTACCACAATTTTTAAAAAATCTTAACACCTTCTCCATCCGAGAGTTTAAGAGGAAAACAGGTTGGAAACTCAAACCCTTTGGTGGGATGAAAAAACAAGTTGTTCAGCAACAAACCCTCACATGGCATTTAGAAAGGTAAGTAAAAACAAATCACTAGAGTTTTGAGGACATTACTTTGCAGACTCGAGCTGTTCTTTCTTCTGCTTTATATCTTCTTCTGTTATTCCTCCCAAGTGTTTATAGTTGCTCTCAGCAATTTCAAGGAGGTGTCTCAATTCTACGACTTTCTTATAAGCTCTCACTGCAAGACAGAGTTGAATAGCAACCTAGTTTAGACAGGTAACCATCCATGTGCTCATAGGAGGCTGGCCCTGAAGCATATCTTCCTCTAGAGCTGTGTCTGCAAGGTCAGGGGAAGGGGAGGGAGGGAGGGTGGTGTCAACATAGAAGGATAAACACCAGTAGCAGAGTATTAGGGTGAACAAACAGTGAAATACCTAACTGGCCAATACTGATGCTGGAGGATGTATCATTGTTACCGCTATTATTAATACCACGAACAGGGAGGGAGGGAGTCTGGCCAGCAGTGTTTTAGGACTACTGATCACACATCATCTAATTATGTCAGACAATTAGAAAAACTGAAATATGCTTGATTTAAGATAAAGTAGAACTAATACAATCCCCAAATTTTGTCATTAGTCATGTGTAGTACCTTCAAAAGATGATACTGAGAAGGAAGTTTGCTGATAGCTGCTTTGAGCTATTCTCCAACTATTAAAAGTAAGATTTTTCTATCCTTTGTGGAACTAGTTCTCAACCTGGGTTGATTTTCTCCTCCAAGGAGTATGCGACAATATCTGGAGACCTTTTAACTTGCTGGAGGATGAAGGGAAACAGGCTATTGGCAGGTAGAGGCTCAGGATGCTACTAAAGATCTTAAAATATACATGAGAACCCACTCAACAAATAAGGATCTGGCCCAAAATGTCAATAGTACAGAAGCTGAGAAACTCTGCCATACAACTACGTTAACAAATCACTTCCTCTGATTTATCTCTCAGTTGGTTAGAGCTGCAGGTTCCAAACTGCACACATCAGAATCAACTTGGGCACTTTTTAAACTGCATATGTTTGAGCCCCATATCAGTCCTACAAATTCAGGCCTTCATACCCCGTAGGAGCTCCTCTGACAATGCAGATGCACAGACAGGTTTGGGATCCACCATAACCACCAGCAAGCAAATAAGGGGATTTTTTTTTTTTTTATGTTACGTAAGATTGAAAGAATTGTGACTGTTTATCTAATCTTTAATATTTGAAGGCTATGTTTTGAAAACGCTGTTCTATGCGATTTTAAGAGCTACAACTAATCAGGATCAGCTCCAGGAAGAGAGATCTTAAAAAGGTGAAACTTGAAATAAAAGTGGTAAGTTATCATGCGTTTGTGGAGTGCCTATGATGGGCCGGACACTACACTAAGTGCCTTGTATATTTTAATCCTCACAAGAACCCTGTCAGAAGGTAGAAACGGGCCACCTGGGCAGCAGTGAGTGTCTTCACTGAAAGTAACTGGATGCTGGATGACAGGATGACGTGACAGGAGTGTTGAGCCAGGAGCCAAACCTCAAATGGTTCCAGAGTTCTATGATGCCATGACCCTAAACCTGACTCACTAAAGGATGCTCTGAACTGAAACTCGGTTCCAAGAATTCTGAGATTGACAAGAAATCCAACCAGTCCCCTGCAAGTGGTCTTGCAAAACCTAGTCTTCCAAGAAAGAGACTGGCTAGTCCTTTGGCCTTTGTTCTGGCATAAAATTAAATAAGGATAAGAAAATAGCCCATACAAAACCCTCACTAGCTGCAAACACCACAGCCGGGAGCCAGCAAAGTCTCACTGTATGACAAGGGTATAAGAAGATATTTACATCAAACACACCACAGTAGGAACTTGTTCTAGTTTCATTCATGGTCTTTCCCAAAGCATCTTTTAAAAATTTTGTGATTCACTGATATCTTCAATGATACTTCACAAATTTCTCCTGCTCAAATCAATTCAGGAGACACTGAAATTCTACAAATCACCAGTTCATTTTCGGCAGTTCTAGTAAGTCCTTGCTAATTCTCAGTACAATCAACAAAAAGAAATCTAAGCACAAACAAAATAAAAACTAAACTGGATTTCATCAAAATAAAAATCATGTGCACTGCAAAGGACATCATCAAGAAAAAAGACAACCCAGGGAACAGGAAAAAATGTCCGCAATTCACATGTGTGACATGGGACTTAAATCTGGAATTTCTCTTCATTCAGTTAGGTCACTCAGTTGTGTTGACTGAGTTGGTTGATTCTTTGTGACCCCATGAATCGCAGCACGCCAGGCCTCCCTGTCCATCACCAACTCCCGGAGTTCACTCAGACTC
>SJXQ01002722.1:0-85490 GCA_006408695.1 Aepyceros melampus
ATTTTGCTTATATTGTTATTTGTGGCTGCACTGGGTCTGTGTGGCTGCCCACGGGCTTTCCCTAATCGTGGCGAGGGGGCGACCCTCTAGTTGAGATGTGCAGGCTTCACATTGGCCTCTCTTGCTGCAGAGCATGGGCTCTAGCACACAGGTTTCAGTAGTCATGGTGCACAGGCTTAGTTGCTCTGTGGCATGTGGGATCTTCCTGGATTAGGGATCAAAACTGTATCCCCTGCATTCAAACTGTGTGTTAGTTGCTCAGTCGTGTTCAACTCTCTTCGACCCCATGGACTAGAGCCCACCAGGCTCCTCTGTCCATGGAATTCTCTAGGCAAGAATACTGGAGCAGGTAGCCATTGCCTTCTCTGGGGATCTTCCCAACCCAGGGATCAAACCTGGGTCTCCAGCATTGCAAGGAGGACTCTTAACCACTGGACCACCAAGGAAGCCCAGAATTTTCTGTTCTTAATTCAGATTGTTTCTGACTTTATCTGGATCAGAAGCACACAAATTCCTGAATGCACCTTTAAGTTGGATAGGGAAAAAAAAAACAAACAAGAATAAAAAACAAGCTCTCAACTGAAGTATGAATAGAAAGTTTAAATGTAAACATCCCCCTTTAATCGATTTTGAATACTCGTCCTCCTCCGGTGTTAATATACTTTGAAGTAGAGCTGGAAGGAAGTAGCTGTTTCTGACCTACCAGTGACTGTACCCATGCCAGACATCACTAATCAAACCTGGCATGCCTTCTCCCTGAGCAAGACTTCTCTTAAGAGTGCCCTGGTGCTCCAGGCAGCCCCTGCCAATCAGCTGTTGTGCTGCACCAGATGAATCTGATTTGCCTTTTTCTGTTTTAAAGTATTAAAGCTTTACTGCTATCTTAAATACTAAGTGCATTTTTACGGAATCCAAGACTGTCTGAAAGCAGGGAGAAATTTTTATAACATCTAGTGTAGTGAGAATCCCAAAATATAAACGGGAGTTGCTGATGGAGCTATGAGATCAAGACAAAAATATCCTCTGTCCTCCCAATCTCCCTGTGATTTAATGGTGTAAATAGTACATTCGAAGAGACAGAGAATAGGTGAGAAAGTATAATACAATATACATAGAAAAATAACCCTTGACTGAGATAAATGGTTCTCAACCTTGTGCATCTGAATCACTCATTTATAATGCAGATTCCTGGGTCTCATTTCAGATTATATTGGAATTTCTGGTCTCTGAGTCTGGAAATCAGCATGTCTCCCAAACACCTTAAGTAACTCTCCTGCAGTACACCTGAGACCAGCCCACAAAGTTGGGGAGCTCGAGACTTGAATAATAGGAAATTTTGCCCCTTTCTGTGTCTTTAGATGGTTGGCAAATAAATACCATATTTATCTTCTATGGCTGAGCTACCTTAAATACGATGACATTCCAGGTACTGAAAAACAGCATTCATTTGGAAAATGGAAATGAAATCTCAATTTCCAAAGGGATCAGTCATTTGGATGAGCATGGGTCATGCTTTATGGAGATCAATTTGCAAGATATGTCTGAACTGCATCCATATTATCATTTGAACCTGGTTTTAAGAGAAGTTGGAAGAGAAGGAAGTAGTTTTGTTGACCAGTAAGACGGATCATCTTGAAATTTCTAGTTAAGGGGTCAATGTTTGATTCTACATGACTTTCTGAACATCAGTATCAAAACTGTAAATATCATATACTGTCCATCTCTTCTGTACTGGACACTTTACTAAGACAATATACACATTGTTGAATGTAGTCCTTAAAACAATCCTATGAAGAGGTTATTATTGTTCCCCCAAATGAATCTGAGGCTCAGAAAATTAAATAACTTGCCTTGAGTAATGCAGGATATGAATGTGAGTCTTGAACCTAAGGCTGTCTAACTCCAAGTCTTTTATTCTTATTTCCAACACTCCACCTGCAATTTCCAAGAAATATCCTATTCTGTCAGATAACAAAACCAAGAGCCATGATTAAGCACAAACCTCAGGTCGGAGCTGAGAAGGGTCCTTCTTACTGAGGAACACTGGTTTTCTTCCTTTTTTGATCAGAAGTCATTGAGTTTAGTACTAGGTCTTTGATCTGAGTCCCTTAGTATGAATAAAGTTTGTTTACCTGAATTAGGATTGTTCTTATGCCCCAAATTCATATTTATGAAAAGTTAAAAGGTTTTCTTTACCATGGTTATTTTAAAAAATAGAAGAGCTACCGGTGGGTGCTGCTCCTGTAGGGTGCATTCTGAAAGGGGCACATGGAGAGGACACACCCAGTGCCCAGTATATGGAGCCATCGTCCAGAGTATGAATCAGTGGCCAGGAGATGTGTTTTCCAGGTGGCTCTGTTACTGTGAGAGGCCATGTTGCCTCTGGCGCTCAGTTTCCATACAAATCTATTGGGCAAAAGTCTATAAAGCTCTCTTCTTGCACTGATTCTGGACAAAGTGTCAGCCGTGTAGTTGACAAAGAGACAGGTGTGTGACTGTCTTCAGTAGGCCAGGATGGGCAGAGGGCAGACTACACTGGGGACCATTCTCTGGAGTCTTCTATCCCTCTGACCACTTTGGCCTGCTCCTTCCTGGGCCTGAAGTTGCCAGACTCCTTTTTCTTCCCAAGTCCATCTCTCACCCTCCATGTTTCCCGCTGGGGTGAATTGAAACCCCAAGTCTTCAAGTAAAAACTAAGTAGCCCTCTTTGTGCATAATTTCTTGTTCCTGGAAATACTGATCACCCATTCACATCCTGCCTTTCCAATGGGCTTAGAACCACCTTGACTGCTTGGGTGACAGCGTGCCTTTATCATTCACAGGAATTTGAAGCTGATGGGACCTTACTTCTAGTCCAACTCTTTTATTTCCCAAATGAGATCAAGGACCCTGAGAGAGAAAATGATTCCACTCAGGGACAACCAGTCAGGTAGTGAAGGGCTTGAACCACGTTTTCAAATTTATCCTCATGAGTGTCAGAATCAAACTGACCCCACAGAGCTTGTGTGACGGTATGGAAATAACACATCCAAAGCACCCGAGCATACGGGACTTCCCTGGTGGCCCAGTGGTTGAGAATCTGCCTTGCAATGCGAAGGGCATGGGTTTGATCCCTGATCGATCCCTGGTTTGATCCCTCATGGACAGGAGCAACTAAGCCCACACGGGCACAACTGGAGAGTCCAGGCGCTGCACTGCAAGATCCTGACTGCCACAACGAAGACCCGATGCAGCCAAGTAAACAAATACATGAAACAACGACAACAAAGCACCTGAGCACAGTTCTTGGCATAGAGAGCCGCCCGAGACAGGTGGTTCTCTCCCTTCCTGGAGCTCGGCTCTCCTACTCCCCTTCATTCTCGCATTCACATAGACGACCTGTGTGTTAGACTCTGTTATTCCTTTTCTTCCTCCAGCACGCCAGGGCGTGCAGAAGTAAGCTGAGCTGCTCCCATTTAATCGCTGTGCTAATGGTGAAATCTGACTTGGCCCGAGTTATGTACTCAAAGAATGTTTGGGATCGCTGCCCGCCAGAACCTGTCCCTCCTGACTCCTAATCCAGTGCTCTTTCCATGATGCCGTGCTGATGGATGCGAGGGTGGGGACGAGCTGCTTTGAAAGGCTATGAATGCCATCCTGATGACAGACGCATAAGAACATGAGATCTCAGGAGATCTGAAGTCTGCCAGGGTCATTTTATTATCAAGCATTTATCAAGGCTTACCATGTGCCAGGGGCTCTGCGTACTGCTGAGATGAACATAAAAATGAATAGGATACAGGGCCCTGCCCTCAAGGAGCATTTAATTTGATCACAGAGACAGACTTAGACATAAATAATTCAAATATAAGGCAGCTGGTAATCCATGAGTACTATATGCTATTCTTCCCTGGTGGCTCAGCGGTAAAGAATCCACTGGCCGAAGTCAGGAGGCGCAGGTTCTATCCCTGAGTTGAGAAGATCCCCTGTGACAGAAATGGTAATCCACTCCAGTATTCTTGACTGGAGAATCCCATGGATAGAGGAGCCTGGTGGACTACAGTCCATGGGGTCACAAAGAGTTAGACAATGACTTAGTGATTGAACCACAACAGCAATGAACTGTATTATATATGTACTGAAAAGAAGCACAGGGCTGGGGGCTCACTAGTTGACATGGTGGGAGGGGCTGGGTTAGGACTTGACAGCCCCCAAATGCCTCCATCCAGCTGAGTGCCCAGGACCCAGGGGTGGAGAGACCATGGGGCTACGCCGTGTGTGTCTTAAGGCGAGTGCGTCAGGGTTGCCCGAGACTCCAGCCTCTGAGCTCCTTGGCCCAGACTGCCGTGTGACCTTAGCTGGTCACTGTCTTGCCTAAGCGTGACTTCTTGAGCAGTTTTGCAAAATGGGAGAACATTCCTTTTTTTTTTTTGCTCTGAGCTCGACGGGGATGAGATTGGTCAATTGGTTTAAACCTCTGCTTTTGAAAGGGACGGCCCTGAACCATGCAGACAGGTAAGTATTTGCAGGCCACACAGAGAACAAGAAAATGCCATTCGTTTTCTCTCTTCTCTCCATTTCAGTGGGGTGAGGGGAATGAGGTTTGGCGCTAAGGGTAGGGGAGGGCTGGTGGGAGGCAAATTGTAGGTCAGTGCTTGGCAAGAGGGCCGGGTCACCCAGGGGGAGCATGGCCTTGCTTTCCACTGGCAGGTTCCCAGAAATCTCCCCACCTGTCCTGGGTGCCCCCTCCCCCCAGAGCCGCTGTCCCCGTGTGCATGGAGCAGGGAGGCGATGATGAATTTCCCCCAAACGGCATTACAGACAGTCATAAATAATGCTTTGCTCTTTGGTGACGGCACTTTCCATTAGAGCTGCCTGCGCTGGGCTGTTACTACCCCCAGTCTTCTGCCGGGGACTTGCAGTAAAATTTATCAGCAAGCTTTCTGCACCTAATAAATCATCCCCCTCCGGGAGCCATCTGGCAGATAAGGCCAGAACCCACATGCTCTGGGAGGCGGAGTCGGAGAGAGAGCCGCCCTCACTGGGGCCCCAGGCCCGGTGGAGGGGGGACTGTCTCCCCCTGCAAGCCCAGACCTGTCACACTCTCCCTGGCTTTTCTCATCAGCCTCAGATTGGTGGCCCTGGATAGGGTGGCTGTTCTGACTCACAGAACTGTCCCCAGCCTAGGAACAGTGCTGAACATCAGGGACTCTACCCACCCCCCACCCCAGGTGTGCAGAAGGCCCTGGGGTCTGACCCCAGATAAGAGCGAGGGTTCGCCAGGACCAGGCAGGTTCCTGTGCTGGACGCAACTGTAACTTAATTGAATCATCCTTCACGTCTTCTAGCCATTTGGATGTTGGCCATCATGGCAATAATCTTGTGATAAGAAATTTCCTGCTTGGGCAAAAGACACCTAGAAGCATCTCCTCCTAACTCAGGGTAAATGTCCCATGGATATTCCTACTTTCTCTGAGCAAAACTACTGTGATATGAGTGCTCACTTTCAAACGTGGATTCCTTCCACGAATATACCTTAAGGGGGTTTCTCAAGCCAGTTGAGTCGCAGATTAAAGATGGCCGTTCTTTCCTTCATGTGCTTAGAGAGAGTGTTTTACAGCCTCTCACGCAGCGTGATGGCAGCTCCTTCTCTCACAGGGACACAGGATGCAATTCTCTGGGGGGCTTTCTGCATTCGGTGGGTGCCTGGCACATGCGCATTGGGTGCACAGGACGGAATGGGGCAGCAGGCGAAGCCCCCGACACAGCCACCGACAGGAAGCGGATGATGAGCAGCAAATGATACACAGCAGTGGGCCCCTCATCCTCAGGGCCCAGCAGAGGGGACTCTGCTCCTTGAAGCAAAGGGAAAGTGTTAGTCGCTCAGTCCTGTCCGACTCTTTTGCGACCCCATGGACTGTAGCCTGCCAGACTCCTCTGTCCCTGGGATTCTCCAGTCAAGAATATTGGAGTAGGGTGCCATTCCTTTCTCCAGGAGATCTTCCTGACCTGGGGATCGAACTTGGGTCTCCTCCCCTCATCCTCAGGGCCCAGCAGAGGGGACTCTGCTCCTTGAAGCAAAGGGAAAGTGTTAGTCGCTCAGTCCTGTCCGACTCTTTTGCGACCCCATGGACTGTAGCCTGCCAGACTCCTCTGTCCCTGGGATTCTCCAGTCAAGAATATTGGAGTAGGGTGCCATTCCTTTCTCCAGGAGATCTTCCTGACCTGGGGATCGAACTTGGGTCTCCTGAACTGCAGGCAGATGCTTTACTGACTGAGCCACTTTTTAGGGTCAACTAGACCATCTGTTGGAGAAGACTCTTGAGAGTCTCTTGTACTGCAAGGAGATCCAACCAGTCTATCCTAAAGGAAATCTGTCCTGAATATTCATTGGAAGGACTGATGCTGAAGCTGAAATGCCAATCCTTTGGCCACCTGATATGAAGGACTGACTTATTTGAAAAGATCCTGATGCTGAGAAAGATCGAAGGTGGGAGGAGAAGGGGATGACAGAGATGAGATGGTTGGATGGCATCACTGACTCGATGGACGTGAGTTTGAGTAAGCTCCAGGAATTGGTGATGGACAGGGATGCCTGGCTTACTGCAGTCCACGGGGTCACAAAGAGTTGGACACGACTGAGAGACTGAACGTAACTGAACTGAACTGAGACCATCTGGGAACAAAATCCTGTCCTGGGCCTGACATAACATGTGTCCTGTGCCAGCTTGATCAAGGGACGCTCTGAGCCTCAGTGTTCATTTATAAATTAAGAGGAAAAGATAAGTTAATTTGGGGGGTTAATTTTTAATATTGTCGCTACTAGAATATTTTCCACATTTTCCTTTGCTGATGCCTGATTTTCTGAAAGGCAAGAAACTGAATGGTAAAACTGGTCAGAACTCCTCTCTGTTCCTGCCCTACTTGACTGCTTCCCAAACAAGATAAAATAAAATGTTGTTTAATGTCTGTATGTGGAGGTCCCAGGCAGGTAGAGTCCAACCCCCCTGGATTCTTCCTGTGAGCTCCTTTTGCCCAAAGACACCTACAGGCTGCCTCTCACTGCTATATGGACACGCCCTGGGAAAACATTAAATGGAGTGTCCTGAAGATGCTTAGCTTAGCTATGCATTTAATTTGGTGGTAATTGAAATTTGCCAACAAAGATTTGCATGTAATCTGTGATTTCATTTTTCAATTAAAATTGTTTCCTTTCAGTGGAGGGGAAGCACTTGGCTCTTTTCCCCCTCAGAGCACTTTGCAAACACTAACCTGCACTTCTTTGGGGGGCTGGAGTGAGCAGAGGGGGTGTGGCAGGGAGGGGAAAGCCCAGGCCATGAGGGGAGGGCAGGCCTGGGAACAGGACCCTGCAGAAGAGGTGAGGCTGGGGGCTGGGTGCTGGGAGGCCAGTGGAAGGCTCGCTTCCTGCATTCCCAGTAGGCATGGCCAAGAAACTCTGTAATCTGTGATTTCATTTTTCAATTAAAATTGTTTCCTTTCAGTGGAGGGGAAGCACTTGGCTCTTTTCCCCCTCAGAGCACTTTGCAAACACTAACCTGCACTTCTTTGGGGGGCTGGAGTGAGCAGAGGGGGTGTGGCAGGGAGGGGAAAGCCCAGGCCATGAGGGGAGGGCAGGCCTGGGAACAGGACCCTGCAGAAGAGGTGAGGCTGGGGGCTGGGTGCTGGGAGGCCAGTGGAAGGCTCGCTTCCTGCATTCCCAGTAGGCATGGCCAAGAAACTCCAGCCCCAGACTTCCGGCAGTTTCTAGGTGGCAGGCGAGGGCTGGAGGTTAGAAAGTTTAGGTAGAGGTAGGAAGAGCCTGGCAATGGCACCCCACTCCAGTACTCTTGCCTGGAAAATCCCATGGGCAGAGGAGCCTGGTGGGCTGCAGTCCATGGGGTCACAAAGAGTCTGACACGACTGAGCGACTTCACTTTCACTTTTCACTTCCATGCATTGGAGAAGGCAATGGCAACCCACTCCAGTGTTCTTGCCTGGAGAATCCCAGGGACGGGGGAGCCTGGTGGGCTGCTATCTCTGGAGTCGCACAGAGTCGGACACGACTGAAGCAACTTAGCAGCAGCAGCAGCAGCAGGAAGAGCCTGGGCTTCCCTGGTAGCTCAGCTGATAAACAATCTACCTACAATGCAGGAGACCCCTGTTTGATTCCTGGGGGTTGGGAAGATCCCCTGGAGAAGGGATAGGCTACCCACTCCAGTATTGTTGGGCTTTCCTGGTGGCTCAGACAGTAACGAATCCTCTTGCAATGTGGGAGACCTGGATTGGGAAGATCCCCTGGAGAAGGGCATGGCAACCCACTTGAGTATTCTTGCTGGGAGAATCCCATGGACAGAAGAGCCTGGTGGGCTACAGTCCATGGGGTCACAAAGAGCTGGACATGCCTGAGAGACCAACACAACAACAGCAGGAAGAGCCAGCCAGTTCTTCAAGGCTAGGAGCTGGGAATAAGACCAAAGGCCCCCAGAGGGGGCTGGGTGCTGAAGATTTTCCCCTCTGGTTGACTGTGGCCTTTGCCCCACTCCAGTACTCTTGCCTGGAAAATCCCATGGACGGAGGAGCCTGGTAGGCTGTCTCCTACTTAATTTCCTTGAGTTCCTATTTCCTCAACCTTCCAGTGGGCAGAAAATGAATACGAATACCTCCCTGAGTGGGGCCTAGGGGAGACAGGCCGTTGGTGTGTGAGGGTCATCCGAGGGTAGGGGCTCCATCTTCATCTACACTGCGCCTGGCACATGTAAGAATGAAATCCATTAAAATAGAGTACAATCTGTTAAAATGGAAAATCGGTCAAATGAGATGGTGTGTGCATTTTGTGTGCATCCCAGTGACCTGTTTTCAGTACCCTTTAGTCAGTTCAGTTGCTCAGTCACGCCCAACTCTTTGCAACCTCATGGACTGCAGCATGCTGGGCTTCCCTGACCATGAGCCTACACTCATGTCCACTGAGTTGGTGATGTCATCCAACCATCTCGTCCTCTGTCGTCCTCTTCTCCTCATGCCTTCAATCTTTCCCAGCATCAGGGTCTTTTCCAATGAGCCAGTTCTTCACATCAGGTGGCCAAAGTTTTGGAGTTTCAGCTCAGCATCAGTCCTCCAGAGAATATTCAGGGCTGATTTCCTTTAGGATGGACTGGTTGGATCTCCTTGCAGTCCAAGGGACTCTCAAGAGTCTTCTCTAACACCACAGTTCAAAAGCATAAATTCTTCAGCACTCAGCTTTCTTTATAGTCCAACTCTCACATCCATACATAACTACTGGAAAAACCATAGCTTTGACTAGACAGGCTTTGTTTGCGAAGTAATGTCTCTGGTTTTTAATATGCTGTCCAGGTTGTTCATAGCTTTTCTTCCAAGGAGCAAGCATCTTTTAATTTCATGGCTCCATTTGCAGTGATTTTGGAACTCCACAAAATAGTCTGGCACTGTTTCCATTGTTTCCCCATCTATTGACCATGAAATGATGGGATCGGATGCCATGATCTTAGTTTTCTGAATGTTGAGTTTTAAGCCAGATTTTTCACTCTCTTTCACTTTCATCAAGAGGCTCTTTAGTTCTTCTTCACTTTCTGCCATAAGGGTGGTGTCATTTGCATTCTGAGGTTATTGATATTTCTCCCAGCAATCTTGATTCCAGCTTGTGCTTCCTCCAGCCCAGCGTTTCTCATGATGTACTCTGCATATAAGTTAAATAAGCAGGGTGACAATATGCAGCCTTGGCGTACTTGTTTCCCGATTTGGAACCAGTCTGTTGTTCCATGTCCATTTCTAACTGTTGCTTCTTGATCTGCATACAGATTTCTCAGGAAGCAGGTCATGTGGTCTGGTATTCCCATCTCTTTAAGAATTTTCCAGTTTGTTGTGATCCACAGAGTCAAAGATTTTGGCGTAGTCAAGAAAGCAGAAATAGATGTTTTTCTGGAACTCTCTTTTTGATGATCCAGCGGATGTTGGCAATTTGATCTTGGTTCCTCTGCCTTTTCTAAATCCAGCTTGAACATCTGGAAGTTCACGGTTCATGTACTGTTGAAGCCTGGCTTGGAGAATTTTGAGCATTACTTTCCTAGCATGTGAGATGAGTGCAATTGTGCAGCAGTTTGAGCATTCTTTGGCATTGCCTTTCTTTGGGATTGGAATGAAAACTGACCTTTTCCAGTCCTGTGGCCACTGCTGAGTTTTCCAAATTTGCTGGCATATTGAGTGTAGCACTTTCACAGCATCACCTTTTAGGATTTGAAATAGCTCAACTGGAATTCCATCACCTCCACTAGCTTTGTTCATACTGATGCTTCCTTGGGCCCATTTGACTTCATTTCAGGATATCTGGCTCTAGGTGAGTGATCATACCATTGTGGTTATCTCCATCATGAAGATCTTTTTTGTATAGTTCTGTGTATTCTTGCCATCTCTTCTTAATATCTTCTGCTTCTGTTAGGTCCATATCATTTCTGTCCTTTATTGTGCCCACCTTTGCAAGAATTGTTCCCTTGGTATCTCTGATTTTCTTGTGGCCTTGCTATTTGTGAAAATGGGATTAAGTATTAAGTATTAAGGGACTTCAGGCTGGGCCCTGGGTGGGAAATGCCCAGGTCCGAGTGTTCTGCACAGGATGCTTCTCGGGAGCCTGGCGATCTAATGGCAACTGGCTGCTGGAGACCCATATCTTGCAGGGTCCCCAGCTGAATGCTGCTTTCCAGGTCCAGGGCCATCTTCTGGTGCCAGAATCACCAGTCTGCCTCAGGCTGGCAATTTTGAGATGGTGGGACATGTCTTGAGAAGGTTTGCCACCAGGAGAGCTGGAGCAGTGTTCAGAGAGAGGAAGAGACAGTTTGGTTCCTGGAGCCCAGCTGGAGATGGGATTAAGACCCATTTTAAGAATTAGCAGTCATTTGGTCTGCAACAGGGCACACTGCTTTGGGCAGAGTTTTTCTGTCAGTGCAAGTCTTTTTTTTTTTTTTTTTTTAAAGTCTGGTTTCTTTCAAGTAGAGATAATCCTTTCTACCTGGCCAGACAGCTGAACCGCTTTCATTTTTTTTCGAATTCAGTAATAAATCTGCCAACTCTGCAGGGCGCGAGCCAAGGGCTCTTGCTAGCTGCATCGACACAGAGGTCTCATAAAAATGGTGTAAAATGAAAGAGAAAAATGCGTATTTCGCACTTTGTCTGCTTTGGGTTATGGCGAATCTGAACCCATCCCCATTCCAAACAGTCGACCTACCCACAGAGTTCAAGCACCTTCTCCTGGTCTGGAAAAACCATATCTCTGTCTCTCTCCCGCACTCCTCCTCCTTCCTTTTTCCTCCAAACATGAACTTCTTGCCTGAGAGGCAGCAGTGCTGTTTGTAGGTACACTGCGCTGGTCCAGGGCTTTCCAGGAGGGAGGGGGCGTAAAAGACCCCAGCGCACGTGGGTTGGCTGGTGACACACACAAGGGCTGTGCCGTCCACTTCCTCTGCCTCTGCATCTCCTCACTCTGCTGAGATGCTAATTTATGTAGAATGTATCCATTTGGTTTTCTTCCTGTTGAAAGCTGCCTGTGTCCACTACAGGTCATTTTCTGTCCAAATCGCTAACATTAATTTGGTTACCACTCAATAGAAATGGCCAGCCTTTCCAACATTCCTTGCCTCTAGTCTTCTGACAAATCTGCATGCTAGTCAGAACCCTTGTTTATGCCCCCAAACATGTCGCGTTCATTCCCACCTTCTTCTCTTTACCCCACACAATTGTCCTGCATCCATTCTGCTGCTTTCTCTATTCTGCCCAGCTCAGTCCTGTCTGCCTTCAAAGTCCACTTCTTCCTTGAAGCCTTCCTGGATCACCCTGGCCTATAATGCTCAGTCTTCACTTGCTGCTGCTGCTGCTAAGTCGCTTCAGTTGTGTCCGACTCTGTGCGACCCCATAGACGGCAGCCTGCCAGGCTCCCCCGTCCCTGGGATTCTCCAGGCAAGAACACTGGAGTGGGTTGCCATTTCCTTCTCCAATGCATGAAAGTGAAAAGTCAAAGTGAAGTCGTTCAGTCGCATCTGACTCTTCGTGACCCCATGGACTGCAGCCCACCAGGCTCCTCCATCCATGGGATTCTCCAGGCAAGAGTACTGGAGTGGGGTGCCAGTGCCTTCTCCACTTCACTTGGTGGTCAGCACCAAAAGCTGTGATTACTCTCTCCCTTGGGTATCAATCATACTGCTTTTTAAAGATTAAAAAAAAAAACCTATTGTCATTTTCTTACATAATCATCATTTCTGATTTTATATTTCTTATTCCCCTATTTCCTGATTAGCTGATAATGTCTTACCTATAATTCTATCTTTTCCAGAGCCAAACACATAGTAGGTGCTTAGTCCAAAAAAAAAAAAAGGAATGAATCAAAGTTCCCATGTGGGGTGTGGGTGTGGCTCTGGTATGATTGCTCTATCATTTTTTTAAAAAAATTGAAGCTCGGTTGATTTACAGTGTTGTGTTAATTTCTGCTGTGCAGCAAAGTGATTCAGTTATATTTTTATATATATATATTCTTTTTCATACTCTTTTCTATTCAGGTTTATCACAGGATATTGAATATAGTTACCTGTGTTCTACAATAGGACCTTGTCATTTATCCATCCAAAGAAGCAGCCTGCCAATGCAGGAGACGTAAGAGACTCGGATTCAATCCCAGATCTTGAAAATGCCCTGGAGGAGGGAATGGCAACCCATTCCAGTATTCTTGCCTAGAGAATCCCAAGGACAGAGGGGCCTGGCGGGCTGTGGTCCATAGGGTCAGACATGCCTGAAGCGACTCAGCACGCACATGTAACAGCTACCAGCTTTCTCGTTCTTGGTTGGATTAGTAAGCAAGACCATTCACACCTCCAAGGGAAGAGAGAGTCTTGACTTGAAGGGGTGCTGCCCAAGATGTTTCCTTTTGTTTGGACGATGCTGGAAATCAGGTAACTGTGTCAAAAGCAGCTCCAGGGCTCCCTGTACAGACTCACGATCTGCCGTCTATGATCACACAGACTGTTGAGATTTTTATGGTAGTGAGAAAAACGAGTGCTTCTGACCGTGTTCCTGCTCTCTGTACCTCCCCCCTTTCCTTTGCATCCCTGTATGCGCCCCACATGTAGTCTGTATTTAATTTAGAAAAGAGAGTTACTTTGATTTTAACTCCCTTTTCTTCGGCACACACGGAGTGCTGCCCGGCCTGCTCTCTTGCCTCTGCTCTGTGCCCCCCACCTCAAGGCCTCTTTACGAATTTGTCTGATTTGTGGTCGTGGTTTGTAGCTCTCACTGATTTCTTTGCTGCCATTGTTACTACTGCTGCTACTGTTTCCTTGCAGCTCGATTTCGAGCTGAGCGTTTGAGTAGTAAATATGGTTTACACCAACTCTGTTGGAAATAATGGCATTTATGTGCTGAAGTTATTTCCAAAACCTATGATATGTGTATACAAATAGATCCACGGCAGGGCCCCTAGACCGGGGAGAACAGACTCCATAAAACCTTTGCAATAGAGTATAAACAGGTGTCTGAGACTAGGGCTAGGCCAGGCGGTTCAGAACAAAACTATCTTCCACCCCCGCTGTTGGCTCTGAGCGGAATCTGAACCATAAATACTTTGCTTTGCGCTGGGGAATGAAGGAGATATTTTTGTGATCATATTTATCGGCAAAATATTCACTTACATTCCTTCATGCATCTCCGTTAAACTTCACACTTTTTTCTTCACCCACCCTCAGTGGTTTTAAACCTTAATTGCCCTGGATTCTGGAATGGAAAAAAAAAAAAAAAAGTGCCAAGAAGCTATGAGCTTGACCTATACAATTGGTGGCCCTCTCTTCGAAACGGCTGCTGGGTTGGGGGATAGGATCGAGTGATGCCTTCTGAACCATGACCCCAAGCTCCATCTTGGGGTCAGTCATAGTAATCCTAGCACAGAGCAGGAACTAAAGAGAGAGTTGGGAACATTGGAAGGGGTCAGTCAGGTTGCTCTTAACGGATGTGGCGCTGGCCTCTGAATTGGGGGGAGTGTGAGTTTCTCTTGACTCTGCCTCTCAGCTCTGGAGCCCAGAAGGCAACAGATCCCACATTGGACATTGGTCCAGAAGTGGAGGCTGCCCCACTGATAACCCCAGGGGGTCACCCGGAGGTCCGGAGCCCTGGCCCAGAGGCCTGGGCTCTTTGAGCTGAAGGCACAGGGAAAGATGCTCCGATTGTTCTCCAACTTGTAAATGCCAAGCAGAAATCTTGTTGCAGTTCCTAAATGCCACATTTCCGCGTGTTTATTGTTTCCCCCCCTAACGGGGAAGATGGTGAATGAACTAATAATTCAGGAGCCGAGAACATGTTTATTTGATTTTTAGAGCTTTAGCAAATACAGTGTGTACAAAACCCGGTGCCAGCAGCATGCATAATTCCTCCAGGAACCGGGCTGATAGAAACGCAGAGCTTGCGTGCTGCAAAACGGTAACCAATATTTACACATCTGAGTGACTAATCCTCTCCTCTGAGCAGGAGAACAATAGACAGTAATAGTCAGGTACATTAATGCTGAGCGCGCCTGTCTGGTAACTTGGATATTTGACACATAAACAAAGTGGGGGGGTAGGGGGAGAAGGGGAGGCTTTTTATCTACCTGTGTAACCCTGCACCAAACAGCAGGTGACAGACGCGCTCAGAAAATGCTGACCCAGTGTGGTTCCAGGCCCTCCCACTCAGGACTGGACGTGATTTGCGGCGCTGCGGGAGTTCTGTCGCTGACCTCATTAGCGGCGCGTTTCCTGGCTTGTTAGCATCATATTTGTATAATTTACAGCACCTTCATTTTTATGGAATGTGTTTCTTGTAGAGTGTAATGGCAGCAATATATTTAACCTATCGTCTTTAGGAAGGCTTTTGCTGGAGGCGGCCTGCAGATAGAAAGGGGACATTTTCTCCTCTCCTGCCTGGGCCATTTCTTCTCTTTTTAAAAAACCTTTTATTTGGTACTGGGGTACAGCCGATTAACAGGCAGTGGTGTGATAGTTTCAGGTGAACAGTGAAGGATCTCAGCCATACATATCCATGTATCCATTCTCCCCCAGACTCCCCTCCCATCCAGGCTGCCGCATAGCATTGAGCAGAGTTCCCTGTGCTACATACACAGTAGGTCCTTGTTGGTTATCCATTTTAAATATAGCAGTGTGTATATGTCCATCCCAAATTCCTAAACTATCCCTTCCGGCCGCCCCACCTTACGTTTCCCCCGGCAACCATAAGTACCTTCTCTAAATCTGAGAGTCCACCTCTGTTTTGTAAGTAAGTTCATTTGAGACTTGAGTCGGATCCCTGGGTTGGAAAGATCCCTTGGAGAAGGGAAAGGCTACCCACTTCAGTATTCTGGCCTGGAGAACTCCATGGACTGTATCGTCCATGGGGTCACAGAGTCGGACACGACTGAGCGACTTTCACTTTCATTTGTATCATTTCTTTTTCGATTCCATATATAAAGGTGTGTCATGTGATATTTCCCCTTCTGTGTCTAACTTGCTTCACTCAGTATGATGGTCTTTAGGTCCATCCGTGTTATTGCAAATCCGCCTGGGCCATTTCTTAAATTTTTATTTTGGCTCTCTTGTCTGCCACGTGTGTGTGCATTTCTGTACATATAAATATATGTGTGCAAATGCCTGGAAGACATGAAAGGGGCCTGGAGGTGTGGTTCTCTCCTGAAGGATTCTCTTTGCTCCCTGGCTGTCTTTAAGGAGGGGTGGTCCTTAAAGGAAGGCCTTGATGCCTTGCTGTGAGAAGATGAACTTGTAAAATGGAATTGGGGGCCTGGAAAGATTAGCTCTTGGAGGATGATTTTGAGGCTGGGCAAGGGTGATGTAAAGCTGCTAAATTAGGCGGTATCTGAAGGTGTTTTCAAGTTGTCATGATCTCCTACAGGCTCTTGTGTAAAACAACAGGATGGAAAAATGGAAAGTATTGGGTTGGTCAAAAAGTTCATTGGGAGGACTTCCCTGGTGGTCCAGCGGTTAGGACTCAGCGCTTCCAAGGCAGGGGGCTCAGGTTCAATCGCTGGTCAGGTAACTAAGATTCCACATGCTGTGTGGTGCAGCCAAAAAAAAAAAAAGTTCATTGGGTCTTTGCCATAACATCTTACAGAAAAACCCAAATGAACTTTTTGGCCAACCCAATATATGTCATCTAGAGGCAGAGCCTCTCCCAAACAAATTCTTACGTTAGAAAAATATAACTCATATAGGCAAAGACGGGTACCTTCTTTTCCTTCCTGACTTGTGTCAAAAAAGAAAGAAATGTCTGGGACCAAATGTTGGAAAAGGGGATGATGTCTGAATTTGGGAGCTTGCTCAGGGGATCTTGGTACCAGGGGCTGGGACATCTGAGCCCAGCACCAGTCCCCCTGCTAACTGTGACCTCAAGCAAATTGCTTTCCCATCTTAGGTCAGAGCCTCCTCTACAAAATGGAAAGATTGGACCAGATCATTTCTCTTTAGAGCCTGATGTTCGAGACTCTCTGTCACTTGTTTAGTCTGTTCCTAAAGCTGGGGCCGAGGCTGGAGTTCTCATCAACCAAATCGTCCGGGCTGTGTTCTTGAGAGTTACCTGGAGTGACCCAGAAGAGGAACACAGGTCTCCAGGAACTGTCAGTGTATCTTAGTTACATCTTCCGACAAGGGGTAAACAGAGTGAAGAGACTAATAATTCAGAAACCAAAGCCGTGATTAGGGGAATTCTACTAAAAACTGGTGCCAGAGGGTGGAGGCTGAATAGTCCCTTCCCACAGTCACTTCTTGGCCTTGAAGAGAAACTGACCTCTTCTGGTCACCACCAGGGAAGTCAGGGGCAAGATAAACTGGTAGGCTCTGGACTTTGTCGACCCACCATAGAAGGATAAGAGATTAAGTCTATGAATAGGACCCGAGGCTCAGGGACAAAGTTTAGGCAAGTGGCCAGTCAGGTTCGGGTTCTTGGTGCTGCCTCCCCTATCCCCTACCTCCCAGCTTGCAAAACTTCAGAAATCTTTCTTCTACTCTCTTATCCAATGTCTATACCACTTTTCACCCATTTGAGAGGATTTGGGTTCTTAATTTTACTTGAAAGATATGCCCCTAAAATACTGGGGTGGGTAGAGTCTACACTAATAGCTCAAAATACTAAAGGTATGTAGAGCCACAGTTTAAGAAAAATTATTTATTTATGGCTGGACTGGGTCTTCGTTGCTGCCCACAGGCTTTCTCGAGTTGTGGTGAGGGAAGCTACTTTCTAGTTGCAGTGCACGGTCTTATTGAGGTGGCTTCTCTTGTTGCAGAGCTCAGGTGCCAGGAGGTGGGCTCAGAAGTTGTGGCATGTGGGCTTAGTTGCTCCCTGGCATATGAGATCTTCCCGGCCTACGGATGGAACTGTGTTCTCTGCCTTAGCAGGCAGATTCTTAACCATTGCACCACCGGGGAAGTCCTAGAGTCACAATTGGAACGTAAATTTCTATTCAAAGTTTAAATGCACCAGAGTTACTGGCTTTCTGCAAGTGCCTAGTGGTGAATCCTTTGATAAAGAAAAATAATTGTTTTGTAAAGTCTGATTTGAACTTAACTGAATCCTGAAATGTTCATTGAACATCCATTGAGGATTGAGGATTCAAACAAAAATTGTATAACATTCCTGTCTTCAAGGAGCTTTTATTCTAACTTTCTAATAGGGATTTGCCTGTCTTTTGTATACACATACTAACACATATCATAAAATGTAGACAGCTTCAGCAGCCAGCATCCACTCATTTGGTTGGTTCAAAACTCTGCAAGAATTATATCATTATTATAAATGTTTCTTCAAAAACTCTTATTAGATGCACTTGACTGATTTGGTGACTGACTTGTCTAATATGATGATAAAAAGGGTTTGTGAACCTGGACTCAAGATGAGTGAAGCAGATAAGTGGTTGCATTGTCTCTTTCCCTTCTGTTAAAACAGAGGCTGCATTTTTTTTCTTTCTTCAGCTCATCCCATCATCTCTCAGCTTCTTATGGTGTAAATACATGGCTTACATTCATGCTTTCTTTTTTTTTTTTTTTTCGAAACAAAAACCCTCCATTATGTATTTCATGTTTTGGGCTGTGCTGGGGCTTCGCTGCTGTGTGCAGGCTTTCTCTAGTTGTGGTAAGCGAGGGCCAGTCTCTAGTTCTGTTGCAGTCTTCTCATTGCAGTTGCTTCTCTTGCTGTGTGGCTGGTGCTCTAGGGCATTCGGTCTTTAGTAGTTGCAGTGCATGGCCCCAGTACTTGTGGTACATGGGCTTAGTTGCTCTGTGGCATGTGGAACCTTCCCAGACCAGGGATCAAACCCTCATCTCCTGCATGGGCCAGACGGACTCTAAGCCACTGGAGCACCGGGGAAGTCCCATGCTTTCCTTTATCTTTAGCATTTATGCATGTTCAAATCTCTTCATCTTGAAAAATGCTGCCTCTGCCATCATCTCTAGACTAGTTACTTTTTATATTTCTCTTTCTAGCCACAACTTTCTTAATGTCTATGGTACACTCTATGGTATATTATGTATTAAGAACAGGTGCCAAGAATACACAGAAGACCTATACAAAAAAGATAACCCAGATAACCACAATGGTGTGATCACTCACATAGAGCCAGATATTCTGAAATTTGAAGTCAAGTGGGCCCGAAGAAGCATCACTACGAACAAAACTAGTGGAGGTGATGGAATTCCAGTCGAGCTGTTTTAAATCCTGAAAGATGATGCTGTGAAAGTGCTACACTCAATATGCCAGCAAATCTGGAAAACTCGGCAGTGACCACAGACTGGGAAAGGTCAGTTTTTTTCCAGTCCCAGAGAAAGGCAATGACAAAGAATGCTCAAACTACAGCACAATTGTACTCATCTCACATGCTAGCAAAGTAATGCTCAAAATTCTCCAAGCCAGGCTTCAACAGTACATGAACTGTGAACTTCCAGATGTTCAAGCTGGATTTTAAAAAGGCAGAGGAACTGGAGATCAAATTGCCAACATCCGCTGGATCATCGAAAAAACAAGAGAGTTCCAGAAAAACATCTCAGTTCAGTTCAGTCGCTCAGTTGTGTCCGACTCTTTGTGATTCCCATGAATTGCAGCACGTCAGGCCTCCCTGTCTCTATCGCCAACTTCCGGAGTTCACCCAAACTCACGTCCATCAAGTCAGTGATGCCATTCAGCCATCTCATCCTCTGTCATCCCCTTTTCCTCCTGCCCCCAATCCCTCCCAGCATCAGAGTCTTTTCCAGTGAGTCAACTCTTTGCATGAGGTGGCCAGAGTACTGGAGTTTCAGCTTTAGCATCATTCCTTCCAAAGAANTGCTGGGAGGGATTGGGGGCAGGAGGAGAAGGGGACGACCGAGGATGAGATGGCTGGATGGCATCACTGACTCAATGGACATGAGTCTGAGTGAACTCCGAGTGTTGGTGATGGACAGGGAGGCCTGGCTTGCTGTGATGCATGGGATCGCAAAGAGTCGGACACGACTGAGCAACTGAACTGAGCTGAAGTGAGGCATATACTAGGCATTCTAAAGGACTTCCCTGTTGGCTCAGATGGTAAAATGTCTGCCTACAATGCGGGAGACCCAGGTTCCATCTCTGGGTTGGGAAGATCCTCTGGAGAAGGAAATGGCAACCCACTCCAGTACTCTTGCCTGGAAAATCCCGTGGACGGAGGAGTGTGGTAGGCTACAGTCCATGGCGTCTCAAAGAGTTAGACATGACTGAGCGACTTTACTTTTTAGGCAGTCTAAACACTTTACAACTTTACATACATTATCTCATCCTCATCATATTTATAAAGTGATGATTATTTTTATCTCCATTTTATGGGTGAAGAAACTAGGATGTTAGGAGATAAATAAGTTGCCCAGGGTCACATATCCAGATGACAGAGGAGGATGTGATTGCAAGCATCTGACTCTAGAGCCTGTGTCCGTGTCTACCACCATACACTTCTTACTTCTCACTGGAGAAAGGACTAAATCAAGATTTTACTTGACCTGGTCTTCCCTGGTAGCTCAGATGGTAAGAATCTGCCTGCAATGCAGAAAACCCAGGTTCAATGCTTAGGTTGGGAAAATCCCTTGGTAAAGGGAACAGCAACTCATTCCAGTATTCTTGCCTGGGGAATCCCATGGACTGGCAGGCTACAGTCCATGGGGTCACAAAGAGTCGGACAAGTTGAGCGATTAACAGTAAACAATATCAAACTATAAAAAAGTAGAGAGAATAGGGAACCTACCTGTAGCCATTATGCAGCTTTAGTAATTATCAGCTCGTAGCAAATCTAATTTTATCTCCTATCATCTCCAAATCATTTTAAAGCAAATTCAGGCCTCAAAACTTTTCATACATAAATATTTCAGCATATAATTCTAAAAGATAAGGATTCTTTAAAAAAAGCTGAATCACAGTGTCATTATAACACTTGAAAATTCTAACACCAAAAATAATCAAATATTAAGTGAATATTCACATTTTCATGGTTATCTCAAAGTCGTTCTTTGTTTTTAATGGTTTGTTCACATTAGAATCCAAATAAACTCCATGAGATTGATATATCTTTTAAGTATCTTCTAACATAGTTTCCCCCTTGATCTGACATTTTTATTTCTTGTAATTTATTTTATTAAAAAAAAAACAAGTTTCCTTTGGAATTGCCCAAAGTCTGGATTTCGCTGATTGCATTTCTATTGTATTATTTACTGCGCTCCTATATGATTACTGAATATATTTTAATTTTTTTAACTTTAGAATCTATCTTCAGAGATGTAGCCATTTTATTTGTATATTGTCCTTAAGTACATTCTTGGAAATATATAGTTGATCTGTGTTTTAAAAGCAGTGGAATTTTAATGTGTACTTTTCTTATTTTGTTCATTTCTTTTTTTTCATATGATTAAGGACCATTTTTATTTCTTATTATGTAAAGTGCCTGTTGTTATTTTTCCATAGAGTTAGGAGACATATTTTTTATCAAAAGAAACTCATGTATTAGGGATATTTGTCCCTTCTCTGAAATTAATTACACATTTCCCCCCAATTAATCATTTTCTTTTCACTTTCTTATGCTATTCTCTGCCATGCAAAAGATTCTGAATTTGGGAGGGTAATTGAATATATCACTTTTTGACCTTGTTACTTTTGGATTTTGCACCATAGTTAGAAATACTTTTCCAGCTTGTAGGTGAATTAACTCATGCTTTCTTTCAGGGCTTGATGATTTTATTTTTATATTTATAGTTGACTCTTGAAAGACAGGTTTGAACTGTCAGAGCCCACTTACGTGCAGACTTTTTTTCAGTGGTAAATATTAAGAACCACACAATTTCTGACTGCTTGACTCCAGGGAAACGGTGAATACAGAGGAACTGCATAAATGGAGGACCAGCTATGAATTGTATGTGGATTTCTTTTGACTCCTCAGAGATTTGTACACCTCTAACCCTTGTTGTTGTTCAGAGATCAACTGTCTATTTCTGACCCACTTGAAGTTTATACATGTCAGGTGTAAGGAATGAATCAAATGTCTTCAGAGAAGATTTTAAAATTCAGGACCTTAGAAAAATAACAAAGGGATGTGTTGAGAAGGCAGGCCCCACATTTTCTGGTGTAATCCAAGCAGAGAAGTCAAAGCCCACAGTGGATTCCACTCTGCACCTCCAGCTCATTCTTTTTTTCAATATAATTTTATTTCTTTTTGGCTGCTCTGGGTTTTCGTTACTGCGTGGGTCTTCTCCATTTATGGTGATCAGGAGCTACTCTAGTTGCAGTGCGCAGACTTCTCATGTTGCAGAGCACAGGCTCCAGGGTGCATGGGCTTCATTAGCTACAACTCCCAGGCTCTAGAGCACAGGCTCAGTAGTTGTGGTACTTGGGCTTAGTTGCTCCATAGCATGTAGAATCTTCCTGAACCAGAGATGGAACTCGTGTCTCCTGCATTGGCAGGTGGATTCTTTACCACTGAGCCATCAGAGAAACCCCCTCAAGCTCATTCTTACTCTTGAGCTGGTGTTGACGTCTAGGCCCTGAGTCTACTAGAACAATCCGTGCTCTGGTTCACTCATGGTTGGTGCCTTTTCTCCCTGAACTTGCTGGTCACCCTCTTCCTAAAGGGCATTTTACCCCACCACCCCATGTTGTGAGTGTGGCTTCTTTGTTACAGAGTCGTTCCCAGGTAGTTCTTTTTCTTCATATTTACAAATGCTGACGCTGAGTCCATGCTTAGCAGCAAATCTTTGTCAGTTGATCTTTACAGAGGGCTTTGCCTCTTTCCTTGTCACTCTCACTAACCTGAAAAGTGGTTTGGCCTCTGCTTGGACCTTTAGAAATTTCTAACCTCAGGGCTTAACCCACCAGCGTTCTCTGGGCAGGCTGTGTTCTCTCTAGTCAGTGGAGGGAAGGAAAGCTTGTAGTTTGCTACCATTTGTGAGAAGAGTCACTTCCTATAACAACAATGTAGGTCGCTTCAGTCGTGTCTGACTCTTTTCAACCTATGGACTGTAGCACAACAGACTCCTCTGTCTGTAGGATTCGCCAGGCAAGAATACTAGAGCGGGTTGCCATTTCCTACTCAGGGAATCTTCCCGACCCAGAAATCGAACCCACATCTCTATGTTTCCTGCAGTAACAGGCAGATTCTTCACCACTAGTGCCATCTGGGAAGCCCAATAACAATAATAATACTGGTTAAACAGGGAGCTCAACCTGGTACTCTGTGACAACCTAGAGGGGTGGGATGGAGTGGTGAGAGGGAGGTTCAAGAATAGGGGATACATGTATACTTATGGCTAATTCATGTTGTTGTATGGCAGAAACCAATATAACATTGTAAAGCAATTATCTTCCAATTAAAACTAAATTTAAAAAAACTAACAATACTGGTTAAAATGTATGGAATGCTGACTGTGTACAAGGCACCAGGTGTACCCCAACAGTTGGGGAGACAGTGAAAGAACACTCCAGGAGTTCATTCCTTATGTCTATATGCTAGAAAGTTAGATACCAAGCAAGCTGTATCTTACAGTGTCAAATGTGCCTTCATAACAACCTGGAAGGGCAGAGTCAAGTGTAGAATTCTTAGAATTCCTTGAGCTCATACCAGAATGCAGCAGGGTGAGGACAAGGGGAATTATCTGCTTGAGAACTATACAAGCAGCCAATACAATTGTTGTTATGGGCTTTCTTCATTCTTGGCCATGAGCTGGGCCTTCTCTAGTAGTAAACACTGTTAGCTTAAGTAATATTCTAGAAAGTATACCTGAAGGTAACACAAAAACTGCTAATAAATAAGAAATGATAAGTATTAAATTATGATTATAGAAATCTACCTATCAGTGAGATAGCCACACATCTTTAAAGTTTTGGAACACAATCAACATTTTCTATATGAAACTCTCATTGCTCTCACTAGGAAATACTGCAAAAATTTTAGAGAAAGCACATAAATTAGCCTAGAGGGTTCACATAGGAAGAATATGTAATGATTTCAATTTCAAGGATCCAGATCTAATAACTATTAATAGATGTTATTCCCAATCAACCCAAAACATTTAACATGTACTGAACATGTGTGTGTGTGCTAAGTTGTGTCTGACTCTTTGTGAACCCGTGGACTATGGCCAGTTAAGCTCCTCTGTCCATGGAATTTTCCAGGCAAGAATCCTGAAGTGGTTTGCCATTTCCTACTCCAGGGGCTCTTCCCACCCCAGGGACTGAACCTGAGTCTCTCTATATCTCCTGCATTGGCAGGTGGATTCTTTAGCACTGTGCCATTTGGGAAGCCCAATATGCATATGTTATTAAGCTATATGAATAATTTCTCATATTCTCTCTTTGAGATTAGAAATCTCATGTAAGATTTTACATGTGAGATTTCCTACATGTAAACTCATGTAAGAGTTTCAGTAGTGGCTTTATTAGAGAGGAACACTATGACTAAATTATTATCAGCAGCCAAAAAAACTCATTCCAGGGCTAATGTTTGGATTAAGAAATATCAAATGATATGCTGAAGTTATAAATATCTGTAAATATCTGTACTTGAAGGTGGTCTTCAGATAAACTAGACTCTGTTGCTACTGTTAAGTTGCTAAGTCATGTCCGACTCTTGTGACCCATGGGCTATAGCCCAACAAGCTCCTCTGTCCATGGGATTTCCCAGGCAAGAATACTGGAGTGGGTTGCTATTTTCTTTTCCAGGAGATCTTGCCAACCCAGGGATCCAACCTGTATCTCCTGTATTGGCAAGTGGAGGTTTTTTTTTCCTTTTACCACTGAGCCACCAGGGAAGGCTCAAACTAGACTTTACATAGAGTCATAGCTGGTTACCTTTGAAAGACAGGCTTTCTGGGTATTTAGGAATGCTTTTTAGAATCGGTCCTTTTCAAGCCTGGATTTAAAAGGCTTTTTCTTACTTGTCTGATCTGATTCTTTTATGTTATCTTTATTGAACAGGAAATATACAGGAATTCTATCTTCAAAAAAAAAAAAAAAGGAAGCTTTTCATTGACTAGATCTCCTCTTAGATTGTAGTGTCTACCTCTAGCTCAATAGACAGAGCTGCTTTTTCCTTTGTTAAAAATATTTGAAAAGAAATGGGGGAAAATACTTTGAAAGTTCTTTCTCTGTAAGTTATTGATAATTGCTGTTCCTTTCAACCCTAGCATTTACATCTTCTAATGTGATCTGTATAGTTTACCTACAATGTTTAATATTCCTATAAAACATTAAACAAAAGATAAGTTCTGGATGATAGATTAGAGCCGTGAACTTTAATTAAAAAATCTTTTCCTCTATGAATAAGAAATAATTTCTGCTCTAAAAGTAACTGGTATTTAAGGCATCAAAGAGCGAGATTCTTAATATGTACAATATACAGGAAATCTACATCCAGCAACCAAGTAAAATGCATCGAACTTTGTTTTTATTTTCCTTTAAATAGCTTTGATATATAAAGTATGTATTATAAATTTGGGCTTCCCTGGTAGCTCAGCTGGTAAAGAATCTGCCTGCAATGCAGGAGACCCTGGTTCAATTCCTGAGTTGGGAAGATTTAGGCATTTCCTCTATGAATAAGAAATAATTTCTGCTCTAAAAGTAACTGGTATTTAAGGCATCAAAGAGCGAGATTCTTAATATGTACAATATACAGGAAATCTACATCCAGCAACCAAGTAAAATGCATCGAACTTTGTTTTTATTTTCCTTTAAATAGCTTTGATATATAAAGTATGTATTATAAATTTGGGCTTCCCTGGTAGCTCAGCTGGTAAAGAATCTGCCTGCAATGCAGGAGACCCTGGTTCAATTCCTGAGTTGGGAAGATTTAGGCTTCCCTCGTGGCTTAGATGTTAAAGAATCCTCCTGCAGTGTGGGAGACCTGTGTTTGATTCTCCCGGATGGGAAAATCCCCTGGAGAAGGGCATGGCAACCCACTCCAGTATTCTTGCCTGGAGAATCCCCATGGACAGAGGAGCCTGATGGGCTACAGTCCATGGGGTCGCAAAGAGTTGGACACGACTAAGCAACTAAGCACAACATAGCACTATAAATTCATTAATTTAAATTGTACAATTCAATAGTTTTCAGTATATTAAGAGTTGAGCAATCATCATCTCAATCTAATTTTAGAACTTTTTATCACCCTCCCCCTAAAACCTCATACTAATTAGTTGTTCAATCACTCAGTCGTGTCCTACTCTTTGCAACCCCATGGACTTCATGCAGCACACCAGGCTTCCCTGTACCTCACTATCTCCTGAAGTTTCTTCAGATTCATGTCCATTGAATCAGTGATGCCATCCAAACAACTCATCCTAGTAGTCATTCACATTTCCCCCACTTACCCATCCAGAGATCAAATTGCCAACATCCGCTGGATCATGGAAAAAGCAAAAGAGTTTCAGAAAAACATCTATTTCTGCTTTATACAACTGAACCCATCTTCTCCTCTAGTGAACCACTAATCTACTTTATGTCTATACAGACTTGCCTCTTCTGAACATTCCATATGGAAACAGAATCACACAATGTATGGCTTTTGCAACTGGCTTCTTTCATCTAGAATAACATTTTAAAGATTCTATGTTGTAGCTTGTATCAGTTCATTTCTTTTCATTGAGGAATAATATTCCATTATGTGAATGTAGATATTTTATTAATCCATTCACTGATTGATTGATACTTAGATTAATTACATTTTTGGGTTATTATGGATAATGCTGCTATGAACTTTCATATTAAAGATTTTGTGTGGATATATCTCTCTTGGTTATATACCTAGAAGTGGAATTGCTGGCTCACATGGTGACTCTATGTTAAACTTTCAAAGGAACTGCCAGATTGTTTCTGAAAGCAGCTGCATCATTTTACATCCTCACTTAGCAATGTATAAAGTTTCCAGTTTCTCCGCATTCTCTCTGATACTTGTCTTTTTGTTACAGCAGGTGTGAAGTAGTATATCCTTGCGGTTTTGATTTGCATTTTCATGGTGCTTAATGATGTAGAGAAGCTTTTCATGTACTATTAATATTTTTAAGTCTTTTACTTGGTTAAAAATGTGAACTGTAACCCCATTAGTTGATTTCTGGTGAAATATCATCATCAGTTTTTTGTAGTTCAGTGATATCTAAACTGCTAATGAGGTCAAGGCTACAAGGTCTAGCTCTAACTGGCTATCTTTTACAGAGAAAATTGTGGTTAAACAGCTATACTCATGTGCCTTCGCTCTGTACAGTGATCTGACAGGTTCTTGATATTGCCAATTAACAGGGTCTGGAAAGATCAGCCAAAGGGTCTGTCCTGATGATTACAAATATCACTTTAATAAAAATAAAATCTATCATCAGCAGATATTTCTAACAGCATTGACTTATTTTTTTCAAAGTATAATTGACTTAAAATATTGGTTTCAGGTGGACAGCATAGTGATTCAATATTTTTATAGACTGTACCCTTTAAAGTTATTCCAAAATAATGGCTATATTTAATTACTCAGTATAATATATCCTTGTACTTATTTTATACACAGCAGTTTGTAACTTTTAATTTCATACCCCAATGTGGCCCCTCTCTCCTTCCCTCTCCTCACCAGTATCCTCTAGTTTGTTTTCTATATCAGTCTGTACATTTTTGTTTGTTTGTTACATACATTTGCTTGTCTTATATTTTTTTTAGGTTCCATATCTGAAAAAGTGATAACAGAGTATATAAGTGATAACAGAGTATTTGTGTTTCTCTGTCAGACTTATTTCACTAAGCATAAGACTCTCTAGGTTCATCCATGTTGTTGCAAATGGCATAATTTCATTCTTTTTTTATGGCTGAAAAATATTCCATTGTACGTATATGTATGTGTGTATATATATCACATCTTCTTTATCCACTTATCTGTTAATGAACACCTGACTTGATTTCATACTTGACTATTGAAAATAATGCTGCTATTGAATACTGGGGTGCATGTATATTTCCAAAATAGTGGCTTTTTTCAGATGTATACTCAAGAGTGGAATTGCTGGATCATATGGTAGCCACTATGGTGATCATATTTTTAGGTTTTTGAAGAACCTCTATACTGTTTTCCATAGTGGAAAACATCAACAGTATACAGGGGTTTCCTTTTTTCCATATTCTCACCAGCATTTATCATTTGTAGACTTTTTAATGATACTCCATTCTGACAGGTGGGAGGTGATATCTCATTGTAGCTTTGATTTGTATTTATCTGATAATTAGTGATATTGAGCATGTTTTCATGTCTGTCAGCCATCTGTATGTCTTCTTTGGAAAAATGTTTGTCCAGGTTTTCTGCTTGTTCTAAAATTGTGTTGTTATTTGATGGAGTTATATGAGCTGTTAATATATTTTGGCTATCAACTTCTTGTCAGTCATATAATTTGCAAATATTTTCTCCCATTCAGTAGGCTGTCTTTTCATTTTGTTGATGGTTTCTTTTGCTCTACAAAAGAATTTAGTTTAACTAGATCCCATTTATTTATTTTTGTTTTTATTTCTTTTGCCTTTGGAGACAGATCCAAAGATGATTGCTATGATTTATGTCAAAGAATGTTCTGCCTATGTTCTCTTCTAGGAGTTTTATGGTTTGGGGTCTTATATTTAGGTCTTTAATTCACTTTGAGCTTATTTTTGTATATGGTGTGAGGAAATATACTAATCTCACTCTTTTATATGAAGCTGTCCAGTTTCCCGAGAACCCCTGATTAAAGAGATGTCTCTTCTCCACAGCATATTTTTGTCTCCTTTGTTGTAGATTAATTGACCATAGATGCACAGATAATGACATTGTTTTACTAAAAATTGTACCTGTTCATTTCAACTATTTTTGAATAGTCAAAAAGGTACAAGCCTCACTAAATTCTAAATCTCACTGCTCCAGAAATAACTAGGTTAGGTTTTGGGGAACTGTATTATAATATCTCTATACAGATATTTAGTTTGATGCATGGACAGATAGCCAAATGAATATATATAATTTCATGAGAATAGAATTATACCAGCTTATTTTTTGAGTAGAGGGTTTCAACCAATTTTACTTGAGTTAATGCCAATCACAAAAGTGAAACTGAAGAATGAATGGGGAGAACTATTTCCCTATTAAACTGATTTATTGTTCATCTCCCATCGTTTTACCATTCGCCACCTTTTCTGATTCTTTTGTTCACTTCTGAGTGGCTGAATATCATTGTCAGGTAGTTTTTTATAAGTATGGAAGCAGATACTTCTGGTGAACACCAGCATTCCTTTTCTCTTTATTTCTCAGTAAAATATTCCCACAATATAGTTTATAATCCTAGCCTCCCTTGCAGCTAGATGCTCTCTAAATCTGGCCAAAGGGATGTAAGCAGAAGTCTATGAAATTTAGAGAAAATATCCATAAAGGAAGGGGATCTTGTGTTGTCCTTCCTGCTAGCTAGAATGTTAATGCTGAAGTTTGATCTGGCATCTTAAACCACAAGGTGGAAATCTGTATTAAGGATAACAACAAGATGGGAAAAAGACGGGAAGATTCTGGGTGTCTGACAACTTCCTTAATCTGCTATACTTCCAATTGTTTTTTATGTGATAGAGAAACTTCTACCTTTTTAAATGGCTTATGTGTGTTCTTTAGCCACTCATCGTTGAAGTTCGTTATAACTGTCACAAGGGCTAAAAGCTGCCCTGAAGTTCTTAAAAGTCTGAGAATGTCTGCCTGTTTTTTTCACATTTAATTTAGCTAGGTATAATTCTAATGTTGCACACTATCCTTCTGTATCAGAACTTATAAATACTGCTCCATTTTTTCCAGCAATGGAGATTACAGTACAGAATGAGAGGCCAGCCTGATCTCTACATCCTTCCTTCGCTTTTGTTTCTGCCTAGATCCTTGAGAAACATTTTCCCAGTCTTTTATAATAAAAAATTTATAAATTTTTATTTTATAAAATAAAAAATTTCAAACATACAGAAAAAGATACACAAATTTAGCAATTGCTAATATTTGCCATATTTACTTTATCTCTCCTGTGCATGCATATTTGTGTGTTTGTGTGTGCATAGAGAACACATTTCTGAATCACATGAAGGTAAGTTGTAGATGTAACATTTTATTCCTAAATGCTTCAGGATATGTATTCTTAGAACATGATTTTACAAAGAATAAGAACAATAATTCCCTAATATTCTCTAGAATAATTCAATTTGTCTTAAAACTTTCCAATTGTTCCTTCTCCCCACATTGTCTTTTTAAAAAAATATTTATTTATTTGGCTGTGTTGAGTCTTAGTTGCAGCATGGGTGATTTTTAGTTGTGGCATGTGGAATCCAGTTCCCTGACCAGGAATTGAACCCAGCTCTGCTACATTGGGAGCACAGAATCTTAGCCACTGGACCATCAGGGAAACCCCCCCACATTGTCTTTTGTGGACTTAAAAAAAATTAGTACCCAATCCAATCAGGATTCATACGCTGTATTTGGTTGTAGCATCTCTTTAGTCTCTTCTGACCAAGAATAATTGTCCCTTTTGTATTATGTACGTTTTGTTTCATTATTATTATTTTTTTTTTGATGAGGCCAGACCACTTGTGTGTAAACTGCCCTATTTTCTGGCCTTACCTGATTTTTTACCTATAGTTTAAATTAACTTGTTCATCTAGCCCATATTTTCTGTAAACTTAGAGTTAAGTAATAAGCTTGATTAGACTTGGGTTAGATATTTGGCCAAAAGTGTTTTAGGCATTATTTTATACTGCATAACATCAGGAGGCAGACAGAGCAATTGTTCCAGTACTTGTGACGCTAAGTTTGATAATTTGATTGAGATGGTGACCTCTAGAGCTCTCCATTTAAAGTTACAGGGTGATTCTTTAACATTATTGAAGGGATATCCTCTCATCTAATCATTTTGGTATACATTTACAAACTTTTCCTGTATCAGTCACATCATTGGCTGATTTTCTTAATCTATCATCTTCTCTACATTTATTAGCTAGCATTCTTATGAAAGTAGCTTTCCTTTATCAACTGAGGATAAACTTCAATTCCTCCAAGAAGGCAAAGTAAATGCTTAAATGTTTCTCTTTAATTACTAATTGGCAGAGATGGTATAACAGTCTTCTCTAAAGTTGGCACATGATTTGAAATACTATTTATTCTTGAATAATTTTGCTAGGATATGCCTTCATGGAGATTATTCTAAATCTTTTCTTCTGGTATACAATGTATCACTTTAATCTGCAGATTCAGTTCTTTAATATATTCTTCTGTATTCAGTTCAGTTCAGCTCAGTTGCTCAGTCGTGTGCGACTCTTTGCGACCCCAGGAACCGCAGCACACCAGGCCTCCCTGTCCATCACCAACTCCCGGAGTCCTCCCAAACCCATGTCCATCAAGTCGGTGATGCCATCCAGCCATCTCATCCTCCGTCGTCCCCTTCTTCTCCTGCCCTCACTCTTTCCCAGCATCATGGGCTTTTCAAATGAGTCAGCTCTTCACATCAGGTGGCCAAAGTATTGGAGTTTCAGCTTCAACATCAGTCCTTCCAACACCCAGGACTGATCTTTAGGATGGACTGGTTGGATCTCCTTGCAGTCCAAGGGACTCTCAAGAGTCTTCTCCAACACCACAATTTAAAAGCATCAATTCTTTGGCGCTCAGCTTTCTTTATAGCTCAACTCTCACATCCGTACATGACTCGGAAAAACCGTGACTTGACTAAATGGACCTTTGTTGGCAAAGTAATGTCTCTGCTTTTTAATATGCTGTCTATGTTGGTCATAACTTTCCTTCCAAGGAGTAAGCGTCTTTTAATTTCATGGCTGCAGTCACCATCTGCAGTGATTCTGGAGCCCAGAAACAGGTGGCCAAAGTATTGGAGTTTCAGCTTCAACATCAGTCCTTCCAACACCCAGGACTGATCTTTAGGATGGACTGGTTGGATCTCCTTGCAGTCCAAGGGACTCTCAAGAGTCTTCTCCAACACCACAATTTAAAAGCATCAATTCTTTGGCGCTCAGCTTTCTTTATAGCTCAACTCTCACATCCGTACATGACTCGGAAAAACCGTGACTTGACTAAATGGACCTTTGTTGGCAAAGTAATGTCTCTGCTTTTTAATATGCTGTCTATGTTGGTCATAACTTTCCTTCCAAGGAGTAAGCGTCTTTTAATTTCATGGCTGCAGTCACCATCTGCAGTGATTCTGGAGCCCAGAAAAATAAAGTCAGCCACTGTTTCCCCATCTAGTTGCCATGAAGTGAGGGGACCAGATGCCATGATCTTAGTTTTCTGAATGGAGCTTTAAGCCAACTTTTTCACTCTCCTCTTTCACTTTCATCAAGAGGCTCTTTAGTTCTTCACTGTCTGCCATAAGGGTGGTGTCACCTGCATATCTGAGGTTATTGATATTTCTCCCGGTATAGAGATGGTTTGGTCTTTATTCCAACTTCACTGCTTTTCTCTTTAGATATACACGCACACGGCCCAGTAGCTCAGTCACTAGGGAACTCAGGGCGCGACCCAGAGGTTGTGCTTGGTGTGCCTGCCTCTGCTCTGCAGAATCGCAAGCACCTGGCACGTGGTTAGCGGCCTCTCTGTGGCCCACTCTGGGCGCATGGAATCCTGGAATTCGTGGTTTGCATCGCGTGTTCCCTGCCTGAGGCCTCGTGGAGCTGACTACATTTCCCAGAATGCATCGGGAGGGGGGGGGGAAGTGGGCGGTAGAGGGAGGGGGCGGACCCAGCGGTCCGGGGCGTCGCAGTTTCCAAGCGCCGAGATTTCGCCTAGTAACCCGCCAGCCTAGGTCCCCGAAAGCGGCGGTGTGGCCCCGCCCCCGGAGCCTAGACTGGAGGAAGAACCTCTCTCCGGTGGCGTCCCAGTGACGAAGCCAGTCCTCGGTGCGGGAGGCGGGGAAAGGGGCGGGGGGCGGGCTAGCAGAGGATTTCGTTTGCTCTGTGAGATCCAGGACGTGCTGGCGGCGCCGTTTCAGAGCAGAGGTTAGAGGCGGGAGAGCTGGGATGCTCCGCAGGCGAGCCTGGATCGGGTGTGGGAGGAGTGCAGGACGCAGCCGCCGCGGCTCGGTGCGCAGGCCGGGGTGTCCCCGGGGGCTGGCATCCCTCGGATGGGCATCGACCAATGCCTGGGACGTGTGTGCGCGTGTGTGTGGGTGCTCGCTGTCCCCAGTGGTTCCGCGGGCGCTCCTCCCCACGCCGGGCTTAGAGGCGAGACCCTTGAGCCCACGGGACCCCATAGCTAGCGCAAACGTTTCTGGGGAGAGGTACACGATTTTGGTCACTTGTTAATTATTTAATTTCTTCTGGACTGAGAGCGTTTGTAGGTTGTGTTTTCCTGCCTCCAGCTACCGTAGTCAGTTTTCTCCGATTCAGAAAAAAAATATTTTTGAAGCTTGCCATTGGAGTTCCTTATTAGTGAGAGCTGCTAAGTTCGTTCTGGTTTTCTCGGCCAAGAAAGGGTTCACGGAGAATATGAATTCTGAATATATACACAACTAATTGGAGCGTCTGAAAAATGACCATTGCATGTTTGCCCTGGCTTAATGGGGAAACTGCAAATGTTCTTTCAAATTGTATCAGTAACCACCACCCGGCAGCATTTAGGACATATTTCGTATCATTAAAAGGATGGATCTAGGGGGTGAAAAAAAAAGATGGATCTGGAGAGAGAAAAGAGGAAGAGTTGACAATTTGTTAAAAAACTTGGTTTAGTTTGGGGATCATTTGGTTGGACTCGGTGACTTATGTAAAATATCTGTTTCTTTCTTCCTGGCTCTCGCCTCCTGGATGTAGACTGTCAATTTCGGATCCGAGGATGGTGATGGCAAAGCTTACCGGAGTTCCTTGTCAAATTAAAGCTGTCACAGAATAAATCCCGCTGCCTGCTGCGAGGCCCCCGTCCCGCGCACTGCAAAGTTCAGTGAGCGAACTGGGTAATCAGTGTTTGGATATGCAGATCCTTGATTTAAAAGGCGGGGTGACCCTCCCAAGAACCTCTCCCGGGGGCCGAAGCCCGCAGGTGCAGTGAGGCGCGCGGGCGCGCGCGCGCGGGTGAAGACGCCTAGCCCGAGGGAGAGGAAGCCGGGGCGCCCGGCGGGGTCTGGCGGCCGTGCACCGGCGGCTCGTCTCCGGCGGCGGCGGTGGATGATGGTGGCGGCCGGCGTGCTGGTCTGTGTGAGTGCGTCGCCGCGGAAATCAGCGCCCGGCGCTGCACGCTGAGCCCTTTGCAGGTCCTCCGCAGCCCGAGACTTGGCGAGGACAGACCCGGCGCGCAGGGGCCGCGGACCGGTGCGCGGGGGGCCCGGGGGGCTAGCGGGGTCGGCTTATCATGGCGGATCGGACAGCTCCCAGCTGCCAGCTCCGGCTGGAGTGGGTGTACGGGTACCGGGGTCACCAGTGCCGCAACAACCTGTACTACACCGCCGGCAAGGAGGTGGTCTACTTTGTGGCTGGGGTCGGGGTGGTTTACAACACCCGCGAGCACAGCCAAAAATTCTTCCTGGGACACAACGACGACATTATCAGGTAAGGAGGTGGCCTGGGGCGGTGTGGAGGGGTTGGGTGTGGAGGTTGGAAGGGTGAGAAGAAGGATGACTAACTGGGATTTCGTGGAGTCAGATCTGGGCGCCCCTTGGAATAAGGAGTCTCTCTGGTACCTTAGGGAATTACGAAGGGCTGCTGATTCTAAGGCTAGGGCAGAAGCAGGGTAAGGGGGCAGGTGGGGAGGGAGAAATCTCTTTTCTCTGTTGCTCAGCAAGGCTTTTTAAATCACTAAGGAGTTAAGTGTCCTGGTGCTTTTTTAGGTGTTCATTCCTGCTACAAGTGGAAGGAGCCTAGGGAGCTATTAAACACTTCTCTTTCCCTCCCTTACTAGGAAAATTTAGGACCAATAACCTGAACTGTGGGTATCATCTTTGGGAGGCTCTTTAGAAGGTTCCTCAGCAAGTAAGAGGATTGAAAAAAATAAATAAAAAACGAAAGGAAATTTTGCTAAAGGTAATTTGGGATCTTCTTTCCAGATGCTTGGAAACTAGGAAATTTCTGCAGTGGCTGGGGAGTTTGATCTCTAATATTTCACTTGGTAGTGACTTAGTGCCGAGAATCGTATTTGTACACTGAATGGATGCTTCCACACCATCACTGAGGGTATAAAAGACTGGCAGTTTCTGTGCAACAAAACCCTACCCTCCAGCCCACAGAATGACCAGCATCTAGCGTGAATGGCTTGGACTGGTGAAGACAAAACTGGACCAATAGCCATTTTAGAAGGTCCTCCTTAATAAATTGTAAAGGGATATATTTTGATTTTTGGCCCTGTCCTCTCATCTTTGGACTAGATGCATCTTTCCCCAGCCCTTGTCAGCTTCTCCTGTGACCATAGAAGGTGTGGTCCAGACGCTATTCACAGGGAATTCCTTTTCAGCCCTTGGCAGTTGGGGAAGGTTCCCACAATATGGGAGCCTCAGCCCACAGGGAAAATGACTTGCTGAGGATGGACTACAGCTGACAGAGACCGTATTTATACCTTCCAGACTTGTGTGTTCACTGATGTAGAACAACCTCCATCACATTTCAGAATATTGCCACTTATACTCTATGTCTCATTTCATAATGAAGTAAATGGTTCAGTGGCATAATGTTAGTGGTCTTTATTACTCCATGGGAAGGATGCTTTAGAAGACTCGCTTCCCTCACCCCGCTTTGTACTGTTGTGATTTTTCTGGAGCCGTTTTCCTCCTTAAGCCCTAAAGTTGAAAGAAAATGTTATAGAAAGTAAAAAACTATATTAAAATATAGTGAAACATTTAAAATGTTGACTTTTAAAACATGAAGATTTTAAGTACTGGGAGCTCTGCTGTTCTTGAGATTTAGTGGAACTGACTTTTAAAACTTTCTTCATGTCACATTTGATAGAAGAGCTTTCTTCTCTCCCTGCTGTGATAATGGTTGTGATTGGGGCGTTCTTACCTAGTGCTGTCCTGGAGATTTTGCTCCTATAATTCCAAGCTGATTATTAAAGTCACAGGTGCAAATGATTAACAGTGACTCATGAAAAGGTTAGACGTTTAAAAATTAAAACCCATTATGTTTTTGCCCTTTCTTAACACAGTACTTTCCATTACACCATCAAAATAAGATGTAGTCCTTTGGGGAAGGGAGAAAGTGGCAATTAAACAGGAAATTCCCTGCGGTTAAATAATAGTAATGTGACAGTTCACTGAACTACTTTGAGGATTTGAACTCTTAATCTTAATTTTTTTCCTCTAACAGGAAAAAAAAAAAATAGATGTACTGTGAAACTGAAAGTGGGAAAAGGGTGGAGCTGCAGTAAACCACTGTTATGACAGACTGTTGGTCTAGTGGGGTTGTTGTGATATCTGACTTAGTTGAAGAAACACTCAGATTTGAAGAAAAGGTGAATGAATGTATTTGTCTAACTGGATGTGCAGGGAGCTTCAATTGTTGAAAACAAAAAAACCTGATGATTTGGTTTCTGTTTATTAAGGCAGTTATATCTTTATGCTGAATAGTGACATAGTAGCAAGGCTGCCTGCGGAGAAAGGACTAAATTTTCCATGTTATTTGGTTGGGTCTGAATATGTGTAGGAGAGCAGAGTTCTTTAATATCCATCTATGTGTTTGCACATAGGAATAAAATTAAGCCAAATAGATTAAAAAACACAAATCACAGATCATTATATAATCCGGAGCTTAAAATTAGAGAATACAGAATATTTATGTTGTTATTTTGCTTTATCTTATATATGAAAATATCTTTATCCAGTGAAGGTAGTATATAAACCATATTTGTTTTCATCCTTAGTATATGGAACTCTTAAGTACCATATCCTTCATAATTTTATTCCCAGAAACATATTAGATGTTTTAAATTAATACTGTAAAATGTTAGGAATATTAATGTATTAACTATACATATGGAGGAGAAATATGTATTCTTTTATCTTTATGAATTTCAACTCATTTCCGCATAGCTAGTTATACTACTGATTTTCTATTTAAAATATTCATGTTTGTCATTGAATGAGAAGGACTAAAGCTAAGATTTTAGTGCAAAAATGTTTGGGGTGTTTTGGAATCATGACATGAATATTAAAACTTCTAACCTTTGATTCCATCAAACAAGATAAGTAATCATCCACATAGATTTTGCATTTGTTTGAATGATATATTCATAATGCATACATTTTCTACTGCGTTATTTATTGTGCTACTTTCCCTAGAATCCTAACTAGAAAGCAGCCAAACAAATACTGATACCATGCTCCATTTTAGAAAACCATATCATCTCTGAGATCACAATGAACTTTAATAATAATGTAGGATTTGGCAGAGCTCATTAGAGCTCAGCATATGTGTCCTCCTGATTTGAAAGACTATGTGTTTAAGTCAGATTTTAAAAAATGCTGATATGTGAAGCATAATGTGATTTATTGGATGTGGAGGCTTAGTTTTATTCTCTTGAATGATTACCCTTCAATACAGATAACAGATTAGTGGATGATGCCATATTTTAGCTCTGATAGCATTGTGATGGGACAGGAAGATGCTTAAAGCAACAGAAGCACTCAAATCAGGGCTTGAAGGCAAGGACAGGAATTGAGGCAGGAATAATTACTAACTTGGTTTCTGCTGCAGGTAGCAGACCATGACACAGAACTGGAGCAAATGAAAGAAAAGGTCATGCACACATTTAGTGTCTGTCTCCTGATCATTTCATGGCAACTCAATGGAGACATTTCTCCCTTATTCTGGGACCCTATTTTTTGTCTGACTAGTCCCCTGTCTCCATTTTCATTTCTCTTCTTTCCTGGCTCTCTGTTGCAAGGGAGGTTTTTCTGCAGTACCACATTAGGGGAAAGGGCACTGACTTTGATTTCACACCCACTTGGGTTTGAATCCACTCTCCTATTTACTAGAGGCATCTAGGTGAGTGACTGGACCTCTCAGAGCCTCATTTGTTTGTAAGAAAGGAATTAACAACAACTAAATTGCAGAATTTCAATTTCAAATAGGTAACTATTTGAAATAATATACACAAATAGTTTAGTGTGGGGCCTCGCCCTTAGTTGGTGCTCAGTAAATGCGCTTAGTAACGATAGCAGTGGAGAAGGCAATGGCACCCCACTCCAGTACTCTTGCCTGGAAAATCCCGTGGACGGAGGAGCCTGGTGGGCTGCAGTCCATGGGGTCACACAGAGTGGGACACGACTGAAGTGACTTAGCAGCAATGATAGCAGTAGTACAGTATTTAATTAAAAACACACACATACACCAGAAACGAAACACTGATTCTTCATTGTCCACAGTCTGAAGTCCAAACTCCTGAGCTTTCCTTTCTCTTTGGTGTTAACCTACCTTTATACCATTATTTTCCGTGACTCTGTGCTTTCCTGCCTCATGCTGGAATGGTTTCTCACCTGCTTCGTCCATCTCTTCCCAGTCCCTTTCCCCAGTGACATAGTGGTTGGGGGCATGTGCTTTGGTCAAACAAATTTGATTTTGAACCTAGATCTGCCATCAGCTAGGTGACGGGAAAATTTCTAAATCTCTGTGAGTCTCAACTGTCATCAATAAAATAGCTTCTCATCAGTGTAGTGGAGCTTTAAAGTTATCTAACTTGTAGCTTATGGAGATAACATACAAGGTTCCCCACAGTGTTTGGCAAATAGGAAGTGGTCACCACAGGGAGCCTATTTGTATCTTTGTCTTAAGTGCCCCATCCATTTCAATCTTGCTCTCCCATGAACCCTTTTACCACCCTTAGATGAAGTGCCTTGACCTCCTGAAGTTTTGCATCTTTTGTGACCAGTGCTGCTCACTTGATACGTATCATTTAGTGCCATTCCTTCACTCTGAATATTTTCATTTGTAAATGTATATAAGATTCTTGAGGCTGAGAATGAATTGAATAAACAGAACCAACATTTCCTGCGTGCAGACTCCGTGCTGTAATGTTGGTACTGTGGCTAGCCTCAGTTTATTGATGAGAAAACCAAGGCAGAGAGGATAAAGATGTTGCCCATGGTCACTATTTAGCAGATTGTAGAATGGGGTTTGGAACCCAAGTCAGTCTGATTCCAAAGCCCAGAGCTATCACTTCACTGCTTTTACACACTCTCTAGTTTTTCTTAGTCACTATAATAGAAACAGTGTCAGACTTTATTTTTTTGGGCTCCAAAATCACTGCAGATGGTGACTGTAGCCATGAAATTAAAAGACGCTTACTCCTTGGAAGAAAAGTTATGACCAACCTAGATAGTATATTCAAAAGCAGAGACATTACTTTGCCAACTAAGGTCTGTCTAGTCAAGGCTATGGTTTTTCCTGTGATCATGTATGGCTGTGAGAGTTGGACTGTGAAGAAGGCTGAGTGCCGAAGAATTGATGCTTTTGAACTGTGGTGTTGGAGAAGACTCTTGAGAGTCCCTTGGACTGCAAGGAGATCCAACCAGTCCATTCTGAAGGAGATCAACCCTGGGATTCCTTTGGAAGGAATGATGCTAAAGCTGAAACTCCAGTACTTTGGCCACCTCATGCAAAGAGTTGACTCATTGGAAAAGACCCTGATGCTGGGAGGGATTGAGGGCAGGAGGAGAAGGGGACGACTGAGGATGAGATGGCTGGATGGCATCACGGACTCGATGGACGTGAGTCTGAGTGAACTCTGGGAGTTGGTGATGGACAGGGAGGCCTGGCGTGCTGCGATTCATGGGGTCGCAAAGAGTCAGACACGACTGAGCGACTGAACTGAACTGATCATATGACCAACCTAGATAGTATATTCAAAAGCAGAGACATTACTTTGCCAACTAAGGTCTGTCTAGTCAAGGCTATGGTTTTTCCTGTGATCATGTATGGCTGTGAGAGTTGGACTGTGAAGAAGGCTGAGTGCCGAAGAATTGATGCTTTTGAACTGTGGTGTTGGAGAAGACTCTTGAGAGTCCCTTGGACTGCAAGGAGATCCAACCAGTCCATTCTGAAGGAGATCAACCCTGGGATTCCTTTGGAAGGAATGATGCTAAAGCTGAAACTCCAGTACTTTGGCCACCTCATGCAAAGAGTTGACTCATTGGAAAAGACCCTGATGCTGGGAGGGATTGAGGGCAGGAGGAGAAGGGGACGACTGAGGATGAGATGGCTGGATGGCATCACGGACTCGATGGACGTGAGTCTGAGTGAACTCTGGAGTTGGTGATGGACAGGGAGGCCTGGCGTGCTGCGATTCATGGGGTCGCAAAGAGTCAGACACGACTGAGCGACTGAAATGAACTGAACTGAACTGATGGTCTCTACTGTTGTGCCTTGTTTCTAACCAGAACTCAGTCAGTTCATGACTCCTTGTAACTCCTGTTTTCCAGTTTCGTGCTTTGCATAAGGCTATTTGAAGTAGATCACTAGAACTCTGTCTAGAAATGGAACCATGTTCAGGTTCATCTTAGAACATCACCAGATTTGAAGCAATGACCTGAAACATTGAACTACTAGAGATGTTAAAAAATTTTTTTTTTAAAATCTCAATTGTGACATGGCTAAAATTATCTGGTACTGCAAGTACGCACAATTGCACTTGTTGAATTTGAAGAGACAGGTGTGACAGCCATGGTTGGGCTTGGGGTGTTGGGTAAACAGATTCACATGAAGGCCTGGAGATCTGATTTCATATTCTTCAGTCCTCTGACCAGTTTGAATAAGGGAGACTTAGGGGTAACTATAAAGAATCAAACCTGTATTGAGTTGAGTGCCTGCTCTGTACCAGACACTGCATACACACATACACACACACACGCACACACACAGAAATCCCTTCACTCACAACTCTGAGAGCCTTTATTTTACAGGTACAGCTCAGAGAGGGAAAGAGACTTAAGCAGTCACTCATCCTCTATGCATCGGATCTCACTTGCTTGTTCATTGGCATGATCATGTAATGAAAGGGCTCAGTTGGTAAAGAATCTGCCTGCAGTGCAGGTGACCCAGGTTTGATTCCAGGTTGGGAAGATCCCCTGGAGAAGGAAATGGCAACCCACTCCAGTATACTTGTCTAGAGAATCCCATGGATAGAGGAGCCTGGCAGGCTACAGTCCATGGGGTCGCAAGAGTTGGACACGACTTAGCGACTAAACCACCTATGGTCTGTTCATAAATGATTTTACTGTTATTCTTGTTAATAAGCTATTAGTCTGGTCATTTTTATTAAGATTTATTTTTCTCTAAACTGGGTATATTTTACTTTTTCATTTACTTTTTAATAAAAAACTGGTATCTAGAATATACCAGGTGCAGCATTGAGCGTGACCAACTTCTTGCCCCCATTCTGATGGAGGAGGCCAACAGTGAATGAACAAGACAGCAAGGTGAATACAGATTGTGCTAAGTACTAAGGAGGGAATAACCGTAGGGGGAAACTAGGTCAAGTAGGGTGTGGGAGCTACTTTAGATAAGGTGTCCAGAGCAGCGCTCTAAGGAGATGGTGTTTAAGCTGAAATCTGAAGAATGAGAAGGGGCAGGTAAGTGAAGATGTGATGAAGAAGAGAGGTTACGTGCAAAGGTACCAGGATGGGAAAGAACCTGGTATGGCCGGAATTCTGGTCTAGATATCCAGAGAAAGACCAAGGTCATAGTAATTCTCATCCAGGTCATTAATGCCTCATGGGTTTTGCCACCATATGTCCTAGATTTCCCAGGACACTCACAAATATTCCATTCAGTTATTGTTATGAGTATACTTGCTCATATCATATCATAGATCCCTTTTCATTCAGAATATATGACCATGGTTTTATTTTTAAAATACGGCTACTATATAATGGGTCACAGCTTGAAAAACATGACCCTGTAGTATGCTGTCTTATAAAGAATTATATAGGCCCTACCACCAGTGGTCCACAAGAATGTAGATTATACTGTGGTAAGTGAAAACCTATTCCATGGCAGCATCTTTAGGCAGGGCTGTCCTAGAGGCTCTCCTGCCTGCAAGGAGGTACTGGATACCTTTATGATGTAGGTGATGTATTTGCCACCAAACAAGAAAAAGGAAGCTGCTGGGAGGGTTTAACTTGCTGGCTTTGCTTCTGGGACTGACTCCTTCCCCAGGAGGCAGAGCCATATGGAAAGCCATCCTTTAGCCAGCAGACTACACATCTTCAGCCGTCAGCCTCCTCTTGTAGGTTTAACTTGATTTGTCATATGTGGATTGGTCTTAAATGTAATTAAAGTGCTTGACAGCAACAGTTCTTTGCAAATATCATTGTGCATAGGAGTCAACCAGGCACATGTAGCTGAGTAAGCCTGGGGTGAGGCCTGACATCCTGTATTTCTAACCAGCTCCCATCAGTTGATGTTGACGCTGCTAGTCTACTATGCAGCAAGATGTTCGGAACCTCATTCACATGTTTCAGAGCTCAATAGATCAGTGTTTTTTTTTTTTTTTCCCAACCTAAAAGATATTGCTAGCTTGTGAAATAGATTTTTAAATATATATTTATATGACTCATTTATTAAATTCTTAAATTAACAGAATCAATTTTTTCATTAAGTTGTTACCTAGTCTAGGGTTCTTTCTTCTCAGAAAGAACCAAGCAAGAATTGGTTGGAACAAGTTAAGGAGATGGCTAATGTGTCCCTGTGGGCAGTGGAAGAATGTGTCCACAGCCTTTGTGTAGACATGTTTTCGTCTCTTGAGTATATTTCACCTAGGAGTGGAGTTGCTATATCATATGGTAACTCTAAGTTTAACTTCCTGAAGTACTGCCAAATTGTTTTCCAGACAATCCCATCAGCAGCATATGAGATTTTCAGTGACACCATATCCTTGCCAGCACTTGTTACTGTCTTTTTGATTATAGCCACCCTGTGGGTGAGAAGTGGTATCATGTTGTGCTTTTAATTTGCATTCCCTAAGAACTGATTATACTGATTACTTTTTCATAAATTTTTGACCATTTATATACCTTCTTTGCAGGGAATGTCTACTCAGATCCTTTGCCCATTTTAATTGGCTTGTTTTTTATTTTTGTAAGAGTTCTTTATATATTCTGAATGTAAGCCCCTCACCTAATATGTTGTTTTCAAGTATTTTCTCCTATTCAGTAAGTTATCTTTTCACTTTTTTGATGATGTCCTTTGAAACACAAACGTTTAAGATTTTGATGATGTCCAGTTTATCTTTGATGATGTCTAATTTATTCAACTTCTTTTTCTTTTGTCACTTATACTTTTAGTGTTATATCTAAGAAACCATCACCTAATCCAGGTCATGAAGATTTGTTTCTGTTTTCTTCTTAAGAGTTTTATAGTTACAGCTTTGACATTTAGATAGATAATCCATTTTGAATTAAATTTTGTACACGGTGTGAGATGGAGGGTCCAACTTCTTTCTTTTGCATGCAGATATCCTGTGGTCCCAACACCATTTGTTGAGAGGACTTTTCTTTTTCTATTAAATTGTGTTGGATGCCTATAGCCTTTGACCTTCCAAACCAGGCAGCCCATTCCTCTCATACGGAAGATACTGAACATTTGGGGACCCAGAAACAAGCAATCATTAAAAAGATTAACCTAGAAATGACAGAAATTGGAGGCTTTGGTTACCATTCTGCATTTGTAGAGATGCTGTTATATCCTCTGAAAGATATATAGCTTTTTATATATTTAAACAGTATAACTGTTTATACATTGAGGAGTCGGTGCAGTTTTTAGCAACTGCTGGTTTAAGGACCAGCAGCAATCTATATGTTGACTTTGTCTACTTCCAGAGATCCTGAGTTTTGAAAATGAAGTCTTCAGTTTTGCTGTTGGAGACAGACTTACTGAGACCTACCTACTGAGGCAGCTGAGTAGGTGGAGTTTGTCTGGAAAACAAAGGGAGTGGTCAGACCTCTTGACCTTGACCTCTTTACCAGTTCACCCCTTTCTTCTCTCAATGGAGGCAGACACCTGGATGGCCTCAGCCTAGGAGTTGAAGGATTCTAGGATTGCCCACTAATTCTCTGTCTTTCCCCTTCCCATCAGCGTGAAGGAGGGGAGTGGCAGGCCAGCTCTGCCTCCCTGAGAGAAAAGACGCTTTCTTTGGACTGGTAGTACATATATAGGCTGGTCAGAGAATTGTTCTGAGGTTATTGAGAATTCTTGTTTAGTTTACATATTGTTTAATAATGTCACTAAAACATTTTTCTGTGTTCATTATGAATTGATTTTATGGATAAGAGTAAAACAAGATCCACCAGTGATGAGATGCCAGTAAGAGATCATCAGTTGCAAGAGACTGAAATTTCTCAAAAGAAGAGTTAAGGAGGGGATCACAAGGTGAGAAGAGAATCTTTTGATACTCAGTTATAGAATATATTGCTGGCCTCTCATACACTGCACAGTTATCAGGCAGCTAGTCTTTTCCTGTTTCTTTCTCTTGCAAGCATGCATCACAGGAAATCACATCTCTGCTTCTCTCTGGATAAAATGTGCTTTGATTTTCTCTGACTGCAGACTGGCTCCTTAACTCAGTGATCCATTTTACACATAGCTGTCCCCCCAAAAAGCCATCTTAACCTCCTCACTGTGCTCGATTATGCAGCTTGGCCCTACAAAACCACTTGATTAGGTCTTGTGAGCCTGAATTCCAGAGTTCCAGGAGAGAGAATCTGATTGGCCACACTGGGTTGGCAGGGTCAGGATGTCTACCAATTCAATCAGCTGTAGCCTGGAAGGCAGGCCTAGGTTTCAAAGGGCTGTCCTTTTAAGGAAGATTGTCTAATAAGAGAGGTATAGACTGAGAAAGAATGAATGGCAACTCCACTGTAGGAAGTAGATTAGAAGAGGAGGTAGCAAATGGGTTTTTGGAGCAGAACAATGATGAAAAGTACTGAGCTGAGGTCAAGAAGAAGTCAAGAAAATGATATTAAGTTTTAAAAACAAAATTCTGGTGACTCTGAATACATCATGGAATTTTTAGTTCTTATAACAGGCCATGGAGGATGTCCCTGGGAAATACTGGCCATTGGCTGATGACCAGTCTTGGAGGGCTAGGTGTACATCAAGCATCTGTCTACTGGGGTGCCAGTGCTCCTGCTAAGAGTGTTCTCTCCTGCTGGGGTCTGGTGGTAGGGCTGGAGGCAGAGGGGAGCACGTAGGAATAAGGGCTGATGCAAGCAGGTACCAGAAAGATGGCCTGACGGCACGCACAGGAGGCTTCCTGGAGCTGGTTCAGACACCTCAGCTGCGGCAGGTGAGGCTTGGGGCAGCAGCTGTTTACCTGCTGCTGAAGATCTGTTTCCATGCTTTACCTGGTACAGGTACTGGGCATCCCTGCTGATCACCAGCCTTGGTGATGGGTGAACCCTGAATGACTCACTGAGCTTTGCCATCTAACAGACATTGAAAAAGAATCTTCCTCAAGCCAGACTTAAAATCTACCTAAGGTTCCCCATTACCAGCAGGATAAGTGTCAAGCTTACCCGTGCTCGTTCAGAGTAGTCTCCTAAGACTGTTATGATCGGTTCCTCGCTCTTCCTCCAGCTTGATGTCTCTCCCTCTCCTAACATCCTGGACCCAGTACCTTATTTTGTGTATCCTCAACCTAGCACACGCCACTGACTGCCTGAGATGACCCGTCACTTGTGCACACATACACTCTTTTTCTTCTTTCAGTCTCAGTGTCGTATCATTGCCCTCTGAAGCCATACCTTGACAGCCGGACTCTTTAGGCCGTTCCTTCTCTGTGCATCCAGGCCACCCTGCAAGGACCTCCCTGGTAGACCCACTGCACTCATGGTTTTGCATTTCTTGAATTTCCCCTCTCCCCACCTGATACAAGTTCCATGTGTCCCCTGCCTAGCACCTGCTGTGGACATAGTGAGTGCTTCATGTATTGTTACTTGTTAGTTCTTCATATCTCAAATTATTTAGAAGGAGAAAGGTATGACAAGGGGGATGAGATTTCCTTAGATCTCGTTCTGTACATACTTTCTGAAAATACTAATATATTCTCATTTGGCACTTAGAAGCAGGATTCAGAATCTTTATGACCTCAAGCTAATCATGAATAAACATGAGTATGAATTGAAGGACAGTCTGCATTATAACTAGCCTGTACTTTGCAAAAAAAAAACCCCAAAACTTATTCTCATAAAAGACACAAGGAAGTAAGGGACTGTTCCAGTTTAAAGGAGACTAAAAGGATAGAAGTAAATGTAATATGTGATCCTAGATTGGGGTGGTTAGTTGTTGTTCAGTTGCTAAGTCATGTCTGACTCTTTGCAACCCCATGGACTGCAGCACGCCTGTCTTCCATGTCCTTCACTACCTCCCTGAGTTTGCTCAAATCATGTCCATCTAGTCACTGGTGCTATCCAACCATCTCATCCTCTGTCACCCCCTTCTCCTCCTGCCCTCAATCTTTCCCAGCATCAGGGTCTTTTCCAATGAGTTGGCTCTTCGCATCAGGTGGCCAAAGTACTGGAGCTTCAACTTCAGCATCGGTCCTTCCAATGAATATTCAGGGTTGGTTGAGGTGCTTAGGGGTTGCTATAAGTGACAGTATTGGGACAATGGGTGAAATTTGAACATGGAAGTATATGTTAGGAAATAGCACTGTGTTTACATTAAAATTTTGAATTTGATTGTAGCAGTGCAGTTACATAGGGAAGGTTCTTGTCTTAGGAGAAATGTGCTAGGATATTTAAGGTGAAGTGTTATGGAGCTGCAAACAACAGTAATAAGGTGTCTGTGTGTGCGTGTATGTTTGTGTTTCTCATGGCATCTGTTCTCTCCTCTTAACCACTGCTTCCTTCCTACTTTCATCCTTGCCTGTCCCATTTTATTCTCAACATAGTAGCCAGTTGATCTGGCTGCAACATAAGTCAAGTCATGTTAATTCTTGCTCAGAACTCTCAGAGCAAGCGTAGAAGTCCTTATAATGGTCTTTAAGCCAGAAATGGTATGGACTTAACAGAAGCATAAGAGGTGGCAAGAATACACAGAAGAACTATACAAAAAAGATCTTCATGACCCACATAATCATGATGGTGTGATCACTCACCTAGAGCCAGACACAAGTGGGCCTCAGAAAGCATCACTATGAACAAAGCTAGTGGAGGTGATGGCATTCCAGTTGAGCTATTTCAAATCCTGAAAGATGATGCTGTGAAAGTGCTGCACTCAATATGCCAGCAAATTTGGAAAACTCAGCAGTGGCCACAGGACTGGAAAAGGTCAGTTTTCATTCCAATCCCAAAGAAAGGCAATGCCAAAGAATGCTCAAACTACCACACAATTGCACTCATCTCACATGCTAGTAAAGTAATGCTCAAAATTCTCCAAGCCAGGCTTCAGCAATACGTGAACTGTGAACTTCCAGATGTTCAAGCTGGTTTTAGAAAAGGCAGAGGAACCAGAGATCAAATTGCCAACATCCGCTGGATCATGGAAAAAGCAAGAGAGTTCCAGAAAAACATCTATTTCTGCTTTATTGACTATGCCAAAGCCTTTGACTGTGTGGATCACAATAAACTGTGGAAAATTCTGAAAGAGATGGGAATACCATCTTGAACATCTGGAAGTTCACGGTTCACATACTGCTGAAGCCTGGCTTGCAGAATTTTGAGCATCTTCTTCTGCTTTACTGACTATGCCAAAGCCTTTGACTCTGTGGATCACAAAAAACTGGAAAATTCTGAAAGAGATGGGAATACCAGACCACCTGACCTGCCTCCTGAGAGATCTGCATGCAAGTCAAGAAGCAACAGTTAGAACTGGACGTGGAACAACAGACTGGTTCCAAATAGGGAAAGGAGTATTTCAAGGCTGTATATTGTCACCTTGCTTATTTAACTTATATGCAGCAAAGTACATCATGAGAAATGCTGGGCTGGATGAAGCATAAGCTGGAATCAAGATTGTTGGGAGAAATATCAATAACCTCAGATACACAGATGACACCACCATTATAGCAGAAAGTGAAGAAGAACTAAAGAGCCTATTGATGAAAGTGAAAGAGGAGAGTGAAAAATTTGGCTTAAAACTCAACATTCAGAAAATTAAGATCATGGCATTCAGTCTCATCACTTCATGGCCAATAAATGGAGAAACAGTGGAAACAGTGACAGACTTTATTTTGGGGGGCTCCAAAATCACTGCAGATGGTGACTACAGCCATGAAATTAAAAGATGCTTGCTCCTTGGAAGAAAAGCTATGAGCAACTTGGATAGCATATTAAAAAACAGAGACATTACTTTGCCAACAAAGGTCCATCTAGTCAAAGCTATGGTTTTTCCAATAGTCATGTATGGATGTTAGAGTTGGTCTATAAAAGAAAGCTGAGTGCTGAAGAATTAATGCTTTTGAACAGTGGTGTTAGAGAAGACTCCTGAGAGTCCCTTGGATTGCAAGGAGATCCAACCAGTCCATCCTAAAGGAAATCAGTCCTGAATATTCATTGGAAGGACTGATGCTGAAGCTGAAACTCCAAAACTTTGGCTACCTGATGTGAAGAAGTGATTCACTGGAAAAGACCCTGATGCTGGGAAAGATTGAAAACAGGAGGAGAAGGGGATGACAGAGGATGAATGGTTGGATGGCACCACTGACTGATGGACCTGAGTTTGAGTAAACTCCAGGAGTTGGTGATGGACAGGGAAGTCTGGCGTGCCACACTCTGGCTGAACAGCTGAACTGACTGATGGTATACTCATCACTTCCATCAACTCTCCGTATGGTTGGGTATGGCTTCTGCTCTCTTGTGCCCTTGAAACCTCTCCCCAAAGTCACCAATGAGCTCCAAGACACTAAACCACCAGATGCTTACCTTAAGTGTTCCCCTTCCCCATCATTGCCCAGTCCATTCTGGAACATCATAGTCTCCTGGGAGCTTGTTACTTTTCCATTGTTTCTCAGTCTGGGTTTGGGTACCTGACTCTCTTGTGGTCCTTAGGGTTTTGACCAAGTTTTCTTACTCTGTTTCCTTTCATGCCCAGATTAGTTTTTCTCTTTGCCACAGTTTCAACACACTGGTGTTCTGAGGACTTTCCAACTCTTGAGACTCTCTATCCAACTTTCTACCAGATAGCGCCATTCGGCTACTTGACTTTAACAAAGAGAATACAAAATCAAGTGGCTCAAGTACTACTGAAATTCATTTCTCTTTCACACCACAGTCCAGAGTTTCTGGCCATTCTGGGGAGGGCAGGGGACTCCATAAAGTTGACTTAGGTTTCTCCTATCCTAGGATTTCACCATCGAGGGTGAGAGTGTCTCAAAGGCACTGTGATCCAGCAGGCAGAAAAGGGGATGAGGGAGCGGAGGGCCGCCAGCTTCTTTTTCGGGAAGTGAGACAGCGGTTGTCCATGGTACTGATACACCCAGCCCGTGTGGCCATGCCTCGTTGCCAATTAAGCTGAAGAATGGGGCTCCACATTCATCCACCATCGAATGATAAGAAGCACATTTATTCAAATGAACCAAGGCACAAGGACCAAGTTTATCCAACTGACTGGTCAGATCAAGGCTCTTTGCACCTTCCACTCCCCGCAAATGCCGGGATATACAATCTGGGGGACAGCTGGCAATATCTGCCACAGGCACCTCAACCTAACATCTCCAGAACTCACCATTTTCCTCTCGCTCCTGCTCCTTGTGTAGTTTCCTCTCCTGGAAAATACCATCTTCCTACCCAGCTGCATCAGCCAAAAACCAAGACTCCTTCAGTTCCGTCTTCCCTCGCTGCCACACATCTAACCTTCCTCTGTTTTTTTTACAGTGTTTTACATCCTCTTTTATTCTACATTTCACTTGAGGTTTCCATTTTTGATATCAGATTTTTAGTATGTATCTGTTCTTTGAATGTGCTTTCTTTCAACAGTCTGTTAAAATGTTTTTTTTTTTTTTTTGCATTTGTGTGGTGTCTTTTACCTCTCTAAGGGCATTCATGCCATTTTATTTGTTTTGGCCTTTATTTTATGCATTTATTTTATTGGAGTGTAATTGCTTTTCAGTGTCGTGTTAGTTTCTGCTGTACAACAAAGCGAGTCAGCTACATGTATACACACATCCCCTTCCTCTCGAGGCTCTCCCACCTCATGCCAAGCCTCTAGCTCATCACAGAGCGCCAGGCTGAGCTCCCTGTGTTGTGAAGCAGCTTCCCGCTAGCTATCTGTTTTACACATGGCAGCATACATGTGTCAATGCTTCCCTCTCAATTCGTTCCACCCTCCCCTTTCCCTCCGTGTCCGCAAGTCTATTCCCTAGATCTGTGTCTCCATTCCTGACTTAGAAATAGGTTCATCAGTACCATTTTCTGGATTTCATCCTTTGACTCTGATCCTTCCTCTCTCTTAAGTATTTTAGATCCAGACGTTCTCTTTATCCCTTTGCCACCAGCTTAGTGTAACACACTGTAGTCTCTTCATCATTCTGATAAACTTGTAACTGGCCTTCAGATTTACTTCTCATTCCATTGTTGATGTTACCTAGGAAAACGGAAGTATGATAATATTACTCTCACTGAAAGTTCTTCAATGGCTTTTCATGAAGTCCAGTTTGTGACCTGCTTTAGGAGGTACAACGTGATGTCACCTCTGCCAGGGTCACCGGGCTGATCTCATCCCTCTCTGACTAGGTTCTCTCTGGTCCTGATACACTGGGTTTATTGCATCTCCTAAAGCTGGCAACATCACCCCTTGATTCTGGTCTTTCAAATACACTGCACTCTTTGTTGGAGCACTCTGCTTCCCTCCAAGCATGGCACCTGCTAGTTCTCCTGGACCTCAGTTTGGGGATGGTTTTCTCAATGGGAAAATGGACAGCAGCTCCATCAGGGGAAAGTGCTGCCCCCCAGGGAAGACCTTAACTCTGGGCGAGGAAGAATTATCTTCAAGACCTGTAATTCTGATGATTCTGTGAGAGGAAGTGTTTGCCTGATCTGAGGGTCTTATGTTATCTTTTGATTAATTTCAGGGTTATCTCTAGGTATGTAAAGCAGCTAGGATAAGTTCTTGGACATAATAGGTACTCACTAATTGGTGGTTATTATCGAGATAAAGCAGCCAACTGCAAAGAAAGTGCAGAGACATGATGTTGAAACCCAATGATGACACTTATCAGGTGGCAAAACAGCTTCCTGCTGGTGAGCAAGTTATTGAAACTTTCTGATCTTAAGTTTCTCATCTGTAAAAAGAATAGCAATTATTATGAGGCAGGTGCTTCTTATCATTATGACAACTTTGAATGCTCAGTTTATAGGTAAGTTAACCAAGGCTCACAGATGTTAAGCAATTTGCCTTAGGAGGGGGTCATTTAGCTTGTGTCACAGGCCTATCTGGCTTTAACACCTGATTATTTTCCACTTTGTAACACTGCTCATGTAAAATAGAGATGACAAAAATGCTGAATCCTTGTACTTTAGAGTCAGTGCATGGCATGTACTTGGAACCCAAAATAGTGTCTATAATTATTAATTATGCCTCAGGTGGTCAGAACAACCTATAGTGTCTTCATATTAATCAGAGTTGGATGAGCTCTGACATGAACTAACCATTAAGGGCCCTGGTTGAAATTTTCTCTGAGGCATATGGTGGATCCGCAGTAAATGCTTGTTGACGTGTTAAAGATCCAGTAATGTCCACATTTATAGTTGATTCTGTTCCTTCCTTGCCCTTACCACAAACACACCTCTTTCACCTTTGAAAGTTTTGGGAAGTTTTGTGAAATGCAGTGGGACAAGGATCTATGAGAGATGGTTTTATTGAAACAGCTGGCTTTTTTTTTTGCCCTCTCAAAATGCACTGGGAGAGTTCTACTTTTGGCATGGCCAAGTAGGTTTCTATCAGATTAATGTTCCTTTTTTTCTTCTTTTTAAAATTGGAATATAATTGCTTTACAATGCTGTTAATTTCTGCTGTACAACAATGTGACTCAACTGCAGGTATATGTACATCCCCTCCTTCTTGAGCTTTCTTCCCACTCCCCACACCCCACCCCTCTAGGTTATCACAGAGCACCGAGTCAAGCTCCTTGTGCTATACAACAGCTTCCCACCAGCTATCTATTTTACACATGGTCAGACTAACCTTCTTTAAACAGACAATAGCCATAAACTCTGTACAAAAAACACAAACAACCCCTCACAAAACCCCCAAAACCAAACCAAAACAAAGAAACCCAAAAAACCCCAGCTTCCTGAAGGTACAGTTAACACGCGGGAGAAAGGAATAGTATGAGATAAGCCTCCCATTTATTATGGCCATTGGCTGCAGTCTATGTCACATGGGGCAGGTAAAGTGCCCCTAGAAAACCACAAGTCTTTCTGGCCTGAAGAACTAGATGACAGAGTTTGGGGCAACCACAGCTGCTAAATATAAAATCTACCCAGATCTATGGGTCAAGCATGCACCAGGTGGAACTCAAGCAGCTCAGCTAAAAATAGTAGAACTGAGATTTGAGCTGCCACTCAAAAGACAGAATTTTCAATTTGCATGTAGCTAACTCTATTGCCTTGTTATTATAACATGATGAAAAATTAATAATAACAACTTGCCACTCTTCAGCAGAATGTAACAGAATTCAGAGTACACACAATACAACATTCATAATATCCAGAATATAATCGAAACTGTTAGGTACAGAAAGATCTAGAAAAGTGTCACCTATTTTCAAGAGAAATAATATCAGTGAAGATGAACCCCTACTTGACCCAAATGTTGGAAATAGTAGACAAAGATTTTAAAGTACTTATTATAACTATACTCATTACGTAAGAGAAAATATACTACAAATAAATGAAAAAAAAAAAAAACCTCAGTGGAAAAATTTACAAATTGTTAAAAAGACAATCAGAAATAAAATAGAAATAAAAGATAAAATATTTGAAGTCAAATTCACTGAATGGACTTAAAAGCAGAATGGAGATTATAGAGGAAGAGTCAGTGGACCTGAAGATAGACTCATAACTTACTCACTTAAGAACAGAAAGGAAAAAGCAAATAAAAAAGAATGGAACTTCAGATATCTGAGACCTCAAAATACCTAACATATGTTTGATTAGAGTTTCCAAAGAAGAGAGAGAACAGTGCAAGAGAAAAATTTGAAGCCTGGAGCAAATATATTCCAAATTCAATGAGAGACACATTGCTTCATTCAAGAATCTCAGCAAATGCCAAACAGAATAGATATGAAGAAACCCAGACCCTGGACCATCATAGAAAGGAAAAACCAGAGAATAAAGGGAAAATCTTGAAAGCAGACAGAAAAAGCAGTCATTGTACACAGGGAGATGATGCGTTGGTGGAAGTGAGAATATAAAGCAAGGTCATCTTCCGAGTGGTTAAAAAAACCGACAAATGTGAGAGAAAGAAGGGGAAGGAGGAGTGGACTGCTGAGGACGCTGCGGGTGAAGGGTGGGGTTGAGGAGGCAGTGGGTTGTGGCCAAGGAGAGGGGCGTCAGATCTGGAAGCCCAGGCAGAGACGTTCCACGTCAAACAAGGGGTGGGGACTTTCCAGGTCCGGTTGGCGAAGAGCACCCGTGAGTTGCTTTCCCAGCTGGACCACCTCCCACCTCTTGCGGGATGCTGGAGGTGGAGCCCGCTGAGAATTCCCTGGCTCCTGGCCCCGCCTCCCAGGGCGCCTGGTCCAACTGATCAGCACACCCCCAAGGATGGACCCCAAGGATGGCCAGTGCAGCCTGCCACCCAGTCGGCTCATCACACTTTTCTCCAACTCCCCTCCATACATCTTTCCCTTCAGTTCAGCTCAGCTCAGCCCGTCTCGTGTCCCGGTCCCTCCTCCCCTTTATCCAGGCCAGTGCAAACCATCTCCCTCCACAGCAAGGAAGCTGGAGTTCAGGTGGCCTTCTCTCTGCTGCTGGTTCCCAGCAGAGCATGGGCCTCCCCTGCTTCTAGTCCTCAGAACAGCGCATGACCGGCCTCCCCCATCTCTCCCACGATTGGGCCAGCCCATCACACACTCTGTAGCCTCCCCTTCCAACAGTTCTATTAGTTCGGTCCTGACCAAGAGAACTCAGAGCTTCGTCTGCATCTCCTTATTCTAGCTCGCTTCTGTTCCACTACCTTGCTTTTGTTACCCAAACTCTCTCTCTCTTTCCCCTTACAAATGGCTTTGCAGCAGCCCTGGGAGTGCGCGGCAGCACTGATAATGTCTCCATGGTTCCTTGTTAGCTGCACTCTAAGCAGGAAAGTGACTGGGCCTGACAATGTAATTTACATTGCTGTATAAAACTATCTGTGGAAGCCAAGCTAATTTGTGCCAGATTAGGCTATTTGTCTCAGCCACTGTCTAGTCGCACAATCTATCAGAAGGCTGTTTTCAAATATCGCTCTTCAAGCGTGCCCTTGAGAGGCAGAAATTGATTGGGATCTTAGAGAGCAAAATTACAGCAATAACTTAAAAGAAACAATAATTACTGAATCATACCAGTGTCAGCACTCTGCAAAACACGAAATAGCCATCAAACCCCAATCCAATATATTCCGAAGCGAATTTATTGAATGGAAAAAGCAGTTGAGTGAGGGTTTTTCGGTGCCCCCCTCCCCTTCCCCTGTACATATGGTTATCTCAAAACCGCAAGTGAACGAGTCGATAACTCTTGTCATTGACTGCTCCATTTTCTCGGAGTCAGGGCCGATCCATTAGCCGCCTCTGCTTCACCCTCTCCCTTGCCTCCCCTCTCCTCCATCGCCTCTATTCATTGCTGGGCTCTGCTCTTCAAGCAAACAAACATGTATAACTAATCATCTGTTAAAATGCAGAGGGCCCCTCATAAATCTCCACAGCTGAAATACTTTAATGGGTAATTAATTGATCCTGTTCCAGAGGAGTAATAAGATAATAAATTAGACAATATTTCACTCAGTCGTGTCAGGCTCCTAGCTAATGGTGCTGTAGGGCTCAGCTGAAGGATAATAAATTAGCCAGAAATTAACTGCTAAGAGCTTTCTGCAGAGAAATCGGCTGACAAGTGAGTCTCCCGTGATGCAGGGTGGGACTGGGGTGGCGGTGATCTCTGTGAATGTGAACCCTGCTCTCAGGGGGGCGGGGAGGGTGTGAGGTTATGATCTGGATCCAAGAGACCCTGATGTGTCATGCTGTGAGGGTGCCCCCTGAACTGTGACAGTTTCTTTGCACATCCAGTGGGTTCTAGGAGCTGACAACTCATGCCCTTGTGAGCTCTTGAATAGTTTTCTTTCACAAGTCACTGGATTCATTGAGTTTTTATGGGTTTCACCCACTCTTGACCAGGATAGCTATCAAACACCCATAGCCACCAGCTCCATCAGCTGCTTCTAAGCAAGTATGCCGATACAGAATGAGCCTTCGTGAAAAAGAGACCCACACTCTGTCACAAACAAGGGTTTCATAAAAGTTAAGTAGAAAAAAAAAAGAGTAGGCAGAGAAGGTGTGAATTCCATTTTTTAACAAGTGGGAAATATTTGTTCCAGGGTAGGAGGGAGAATGGGCTTCCCTGGTGGCTCAGATGGTAAAGAATCCACCTGCAGCGCAGGAGGACTGGCTTCGGTCCCTGGGTTGGGAAGATTCCCCAGAGGAGGGCATGGCAACCCACTCTAGTATTCTTGCCTGGAGAATCCCCATGGACAGAGGAGTCTGGCGGTGTATAGTCCATGAGGTCGCAAAGAGTCGGACACGACTGAACGACTAAGCATAACACAGCACACAGGAGGGAAAATATCTCTTGGTTTTATTAAGGAAGTCAGGAGGGTGGTTATAACTTGTAGCTAAGATAAGAACTTAGACCTGGAAGGTTGGGTGGGCCTTTGCTGGGACATGGGAAGTCAGTTTTCTCATGTAGGAAGGGTGTGGAATAGGAGTGGGAGGCAGGAGGGGAACTCAGTATACAGTGAAGCATTGGGGCTATGAGGTCAGTTGAACTCTTCTCTGCCTTTTACTGGTTGTGTGACCTTGTCTAGGTTACTTAACTACTCTGTGCTTTAGTTTGCTCACCAGTAAAACGGTGTTAGGATGAATGAGTAAAGTATACATGAGAAGCTTCTGGTTCTATCTCACCCCCAGGAGGTGCTACATTAATGTTGGTTATGATATAGTGGGTAGTGGGCGGGTTAGTGTTGACAAGTAAAGGAGGTGACAGCTAAAGAAATGAGAAGAGCTGGCAGTGGGCGACAGTGGGCTGCTCCTCTTAGTCCAGAATAAGGACCAGATCACCCCACCTCTACCTGAAAGATGGTCCAAACTGATGTGTGCTCACCTTTTGCCAGACCACTCCTGATTGCTCTGGGAAATGTGGGTGGATCAATCATCTGAGTCATGATGAATATGGCAGTATAGGTTGAAGGCATAACAGAGCTTGATTATTTAAATGAGGAAATGCATTCAGGACACAGAGCCAGTGCTGGTCATTGTGATCACTAGCAGGGTTACTGAGTCTCAAGTTCATACCTCTTGCTGTATAATAGGACAATAAATTAAGAGATGAGTTGTTGGGGCAAAGAATAGTAACTTTATTCAGAAAGCCAGTAGACTAAGAAGATGGTGACTAGGGTCTCAAAGAACCATCTTACCTGAGTTAGAATTCAGGCTTCTTTTATACTAAAATGGGAGGAACTGTGGTTGGTTGTTGTAAACTTCTTGGTGTAGGAATCCTTTTTTCTTGCAGCTGTCCACACTGGTCAGGTCATTCATGTTCCTGTAAACCTCCAGCAAGACAAAGGTTATTCTCTGTTCTGCAACTTTTTATCTCTATATGAATGTGAAAGTGTTGGCCTTTAAAAGTCAGAGCCGTGAGAATGGGCTATTTTATATATTTCAGGCTGTTAGCAACATTCTTATTTCAAAAACAATAGAAAACAAAGGCTAAAAAAAGAGAAACAGATCCAATATGGAGTCAGATTTGTTCTTTTCTATTAGAGTGGGTAGTCTTAGTATCCCCTTGCCTGGGTCTCCCTGCTCTGCATCTTCCTGGTTGGCTGTCATGAGGAAGACAAGGCCTTGCACAGTCCCTGATAAGCTCAGGGCAGCTGGAAACGCCTTGGGCAATGCAGTAATGTTCTATCTCAGAGGGAGAAGCAGAGTCTCTTCCAGGACCTAGAGCCCTGAAAGGCCACAAGCAGAACAGGTTCAGCTGCAAACTGCACTCTGTGTAAAAGCAGGCATTTCCCCAAGTAGAAAAGGCAGAGTAACACAGAGTCCATTAACTGATACTCATTTTAGAAATAAACATGTGCTCCTTCATCCTCTATTCCTTTATGTGGAATGACTTCCTGACTCCCGTCAGCTTGTACTCTTCCTATTTCACTATAAAGGCCTAGTTCTTTGTACCTTTGACCTCAGAGCTGGAAGAGAGGTTGAGGTCACTGGTCTACCTGTCCCAGGTTACTCGTTCTGGGTCTTGGATCACACAAGCCGAGGAATGGCTGAAATTATTTCTGGGCCAGTGGGACAGCATTTTAGATCCTCAGTGATCTTTACATGAGCCCTAAGCCTTCTCTTTTTTACAGGCCAAACTTGCCCAGCTCCTCAGACCATTATGTGTGTGCCATTTCCTCTTGTGTTTACCGTGAGAGAAAAATGTAAAAAGAGAGGCATCCTGCATATATATGCAACTTGATTAATCATCATCAAGTGAATACCCTGGATGGGTGAAATGAGTTTCTTTCCCTGATGTGTGTGTGTGTGCACTCACATGTGGGTGCTAAGTCGCTTCAGTTGTGTCCAATTCTTTGTGATCCTGTGGACCGTAGCCTGTCAGGCTCCTTTGTCCATGGGATTCTCCAGGAAAGAATCTGGAGTGGGTTGCCATGCCCTCCTCTGGGGGATCTTCCTAATCCAGGGACTGAACCCTCATCTCTTATGTCTCCTGAATTGGCAGGCGAGTTCTTTACCACTTGCAACACCACTTGTCCTATCTCTGGAGTAACTACCCAGACTTCTGTGAAAACCATTTCTTTGTTTTCCTTTGTAGACTTATAATTTATTTATTCCCAAGCTGTAGGCTTTCATTTTGCCAGCAGTCTTGACACTGTATGTAGTTTTCGTGCCTTCATATATTAATGAGATTCACCCACATGAATCTTGTTGCCACAGCTTGTTCATTATTCTTGATATATGGGTTATATACATTTGATTTGTATCAATGGACATAACTGTATTGATCTATAATCATTTATTGATGATATCACTGTATGGATATACCATACTCTACTCTCCTGATCTGTCAAGCATGGATTTTTTCAGCTGTTTCCGGTTTTAGCCCAGATGAACAAACAGGGCAGTGACAGGCATTTAATCTCAAAACACACGGGGCCATGTCACTGGGATGCGGACCTAGGAGTGGAAGGCTGCATCACATGGCGGGTACCTCTCCACCTTCACCCAGCTGGTGCCCAGAATGATTGTCTAAGTTTCACAACACAGTCAAGAAGTGTGCTTGTTCCTGTGGGAGACTCAAAGATGGCTGCAGGGATCCCCCTTCTAGAAATTCTTGCTGCTCAGCTCAGCCTGCAGGGATCCCCCTTCTAGAAATTCTTGCTGCTCAGCTCAGCCACTTCCAGTCGGCCCCAGGCGGAGCCCTTTGCCCTAGAACACGCCTGCCCAGGACTGTCTGGATCTGGGGGCTTAGTGCTGTGCTTAGCCTCTCAGTCGTGTCCCACTCTTTGCGACGCCGTGGATTGTGGCCCGCCAGGCTGTAGGGTGGGGAGCAAAGGCGTGGCTGGTGGATGGGCTCCACAGCGCCCCTCACGGCTCTGTGCCACCTGCGCCTTTCTCCTCTGCTCGCCTGCTTCTTCCTGTCCACTTGTCAGAGGCTGTCCTTCATACACTCCTCACACACCAGGTTCCATGTCCGAGCAGCGCCCGGAGCTGCTCACCCCATTTGTGAGTGCTCCTGGTGGCTCCTCCTCACCACCGCTTCATATCAGCGGACTTAAAATTTTGCCAATCTGATCACTTTTAAAGGATATCTCATTGTGTTCTCAGGCACATTTCCCTAGTTAAAATTTCAGAAATCAGATTTATTGAGATGTCATGGACATACTGTAAAGCACCTCCTTGTGAACAGGTTGATGACTGTGGACAGCTGTCTACCCGTCATGTATTCTCCACCAGAACCAAGAGACAGAGCACGTCCATCACCCAAACGCTCCCCCAGGGCCCTCTGCAGCCAGTTCTCTGTCCCATCACCCACTCCATCACTCATCTCTTTTCTGTCACTATAGGTTTGCCTTTTCCAGGTGATGGATAAATGGAATTATCCGGAAAAGACTTTTTTGTGTGTGTCTGGCTTCTCCTGCTTTGTGGAATGATTTTGAGATTCATCTGTGCTATAGGATACATGGATAGTTTGTTCCTTTTTACTGCTGTCTAGTATTCAGTTTTATGAATGTATTCCAATAGATCCCTTCCCTTTTTGAAGGGAATTTGGAGTTCTGGTTTTTGGCAATTATGAATAAAGCTCTGGAGACATATTAGTACAAATTTTTTGGGGGTATATGCTTTCATTTCTCTTGGACAAATACGTAGGAGTGGCATTTGCTGGATCATAGGATAGGTGTAATTTTGACTTTAGAAGAAACCATTGAGCAGTTCTATAGTGGTTTCTCCATTTTACACTTTATATATCAGTGGTTTGTAAGAATTCTAATTGCTTCCCACCCTTGCCAACACTTGGTATATTTTGTCTTTTTGAGTTACTGCAGTGTTTGTAGTGGTATTTTATTTTCATTTCCATTTCCATGGCAGCCAAAGATGTTGAGCATCTTTTGACATGCTTATTGGCCATTTCTATGTTGACTTTGGTAAAGCTTCTGTTTAAATCTTTTACCTATTAAAGATTAGCTGCTTTCTTAAGCTGAAAGAAAGTTTAGCTGCTTTCTTATAATGCTGTTGTTAGCAGTCAAGAGTTTTCTGTATATTCTGGACAAATTCTTAACAGCTATGTGTTTTGCAAATACTTTCTCCTGGCCCATGGCTAATACTTTATTTTCTTAAGAGTGTCTTTTAAAGTGGAGCTTTTAATTTTCATGAAGTTCAATTTATCGATTTTTTAATACTTTGAGTTTTCCGTGCCCTACCTAAAAAAATTTTTTGCCTACCCAAGTCACAAGTTTTTTCTTATTTTTTTCCTCATGGTTTTATAGTTTTACCTTGTAATTGTGCATAAATTTGTGTTTTGCTGATTTCTAGTGAGAATAAGCAATTTTCCATAAGTTTGTTTGCCATATGAATTTCCTATTTATTGACATGCTGAAGTCTTTTGCTCATTTTTCTGTAAAGTTTCTACTATCTTATTGATTTGTAGGAGTCTTTATATTTTCTGGAGAGTGTCTTTTGTTAGTTTTATTCATTATTTACATCTTCCCCCACTCTGTGACTTGCCTTTTCAGTATCTTTATGGTATCATTTGTGACTAGAAGTCCTTAATATTAAGGGATTTGAATTAATGTTTTATTTCCTTTATGATTAGTGCTTTATGTCTCCCATTTAAGAAATTCTTTTCTAATCTGGCGTCACATTTTATTCTCCTGTATCAAAGATTCTTAAATTTCTCAGTTCATGGTTCCTTTTAATGTCCTGGTTATTTTTTTCATGGTATGCTTAGGTCCAAAAAATACCTAACACTTCCATTTATTAGATGGCTAGGTCCAGAGAACTTACCAAACATTTATGTTCTTGCTACTTTGTAGTCATTTGAAAAGATAATACCCATATAAAGAAAAGTCATGTATTTTTCATTTTTAAGTAATTGTGATCACCTACTAAAGGGATATGTGAGCCTGTTGGGCGTTGCACAGCTACTGAAATCTCAGATTAAGTTTTCTTATTTCATATTGATTTTTAGGGGGGATTTGCTTTAATTATGGCAAGTGCTGAAAACTCAGCTTCGCAAAGATATGATGCCATCAGAAGGGACTGTGAGGTGAGGTGAAGTCGCTCAGTCGTGTCTGACTCTTTGCGACCCCGTGGACTGTAACCTACTAGGCTTCTCCGTCCATGGGATTCTCCAGGCAAGAATACTGGAGTGGATTGCCATTTCCTTCTCCAGGGGATCTTCCCAACCCAGGGATCAAACCCGGGTGTCCTGCATTGGAGGCAGACGCTTTTAACCTCTGAGCCACCAGGGAAAAGTGGAACTGTAGCTTGATTTAATGTTGGATCCATCCAGAGTTGATCATTTATATAGTGTCAAGTATGTCTGTGTTTCCCTCAAAAATGTATATATCCCATGGTACCACTGTGAGTTTGATGCCTTGTCCTAGGGCAACTTGGTGAATAATTTGGGACCCATATTTCTATATTCTATTTGTAAATATAGTTTTTCTTTTTGTAGTTTGATCTTTAGTTCATCCTAATTTGGTTCTTGTGCATACTGTGTTAGAGGTCCAACTCAACGTTTTCCAAATGTATACATGGTTATCTCAGATCATTTGATAAATCCTGACCAATAATCTGCAGTGGTACTTCTGTCATAGGTCAAGAATCCATATACATGGAGGTATCTGCTGTAGTATTATTACATTATCTTAATTACTGTAGATTTATAATGAGTCTTGGTATCTGGCAGAGCAGGTTCTCCTACCTTTTATTCCTCTTCTAGAGTATTTTGCTTCATCTTGACCTTTTGCATTTCCATATGAAGTTTAGATCCAACTTAAGATCCCCCCTATAAAAAGTCCTCTTTGAGGTTTTATTTCAATAGTACCAAATCTACAAAATAAAACATAAACCCCTCAAAACCTCTAAAGCCTAAAACCAAAAAATGCTCAAACTTTAAGGAGTATTTTAAACCTTACAGTATTGAGTTTTATAGTTAATGGATAATGTACAGCTCTATTTAGGTCTTCTTTGATGTCTTTTAACAAAATTTTATAATTCTCCCATCAAGACATATTTTTAGGTACTTTGATGTAAATTGGGCTTCCCTGGTGGCTCAGATGGTAAAGAGTCTGCCTGCAATGTTGGAGACTCGAGTTCGATCCCTGGGTCGGGAAGTTTGATCCCTGGGTCAGGAAGATCCCCTGGAGAAGGGAATGGCAACCTGCTCCACTATTCTTGCCTGGAAAATCCCATGGATGGAGGAGACTGCCTTTTAAAATATTTAATTTCTCTGTTTGCTGGAACATAGGAATAGCCCTCAATTTTTTATCTTGCTTAATTTTCTTTTCTAATTTTTTTGTTGCAGTATAGTTGATTTAGGATATTGTGTTTCAGGTGTACAACAAAGTAATTTGGTTATATACATATATATATATATATTTTTTCTTTTTTTGATTTTTTTTCATTATAGTTTATTACAAGATGTTGAATATAGTTCCCCGTGTGTGCATGCTCAGTTGTGTCTGACTCTTTGTGACCTCTATGGACTGTAGCCCACCAGGCTGTTCTGTCCATGGAATTGTCCAGGCAAGAATATTAGAGTGGGTTGTCATTTTCTACTCCAGGAGATTTTCTCCACCCAGGGATCAAACCCATGTCCCTCGCATTGGCAAGCAGAGTCTTTACCCTGGGAAGACCCATAGTTCCCTGTGCTCTACACTAAATTCTTATTGTTTATTTTATATATGTATCATTTTTAAAAATATAGTTTCAAACTTATAGACAAGTTGTAAAAAATTCCATATATCTTTAAACCAGATTCACCAATTATTTACATTTTGCCCTGTTTGCTTTTTCAAATAAAATATAACATCTTTTAAAATATGTATGTATGTGTATATATACACACATCTACATAAATATATAGTAAAAAATTATTGCATTAAGTTACAATCCCATAATAGTGTGTTCACATTATTGTGGTAGATATGCAAGTATGCTACAAAGCTCCCCTTTCATTTTTTTGAGGTATATTGAGCCTTGATTTATGACCTTGTGTATCTTGGTAAATCTTGGTAAATGTCCTTGTGGCCTTTGACGTATTTTGCTGTCATTGAGTGGTGAAGGGGAAGTTGCTCAGTCGTGTCCAACTCTTTGTGACCCCATGGACTGTAGCCTACTAGGCTTCTCCGTCCATGGGATTCTCCAGGCAAGAATACTGGAGTGGGTTACCATTTCCTTCTCCAGGGGATCTTCCCAACACAGGGGTCAAACCCAGGTCTCCTGCATTGGAGGCAGACACTTTAACCTCTGAGCCACCAGGGAAGCCCATCACTGAGTGGAGTGTTCTATAAATGACAGTTAGGTGAAGGTGGTTGATCATGTTGCTCAGATTGTCCATATTTTATTGTTCTGTTTAATTGTACTGCAGTTAGAGGATGGTATTAACTTTCAGTTACCAAGACTATGTCTACTTCTTCCTCTGTTTTGTCAGTTTTCACTTCATGTAGTTGGAAGTTCTGTATTAAGTGCATAGGGATTTATGATTGTCATGTCTTTCTGATAATTGATCTTTTAATCATTGTGAAAAATCACTCTATTTCTGGTAATGCTTCTTGTCTTGAAATCCATTCTGTTTCCATTTCCAAATCATACCATCATGATTTTCATTCCAAATCATCCAGTTTTTGGTTATTAATATAGCCTCTCCAGCATTCTTGTAATTAGTGTTTGCAATGGTGTATCTTTTTCTGTCATCTTACTTTCAACCCATCTGTGTCTTTTGATTTAAAGTACATCTCTTATGTACAGCAGATAGATCTTGCTTTTAATTCCTGTCTGACAATCTTTGCTTTTTAATTGGAGTGTTTAGTCAATTAACATTTAATATAACTGTTGATGTGGTTTGATTTAGGTCTACCATTTTGACACTTGTTTTCTATTTTTCCCATCTGCTTTTTCTTTCTTTTTTCTCCTTTTTGCCTTCCTTTGTGAAAATCAAAGTCAAGTCTTCCTCCCTCCCTTCCCTCTCTTCTCTCCTCCTTCTCTTATTCTCTCCCTCCCTGCTTTCCTTTCTTCCTGACTCAATCCCCCACCTTCATTTATTTGCATCCTTAAGGTATATCATTTGCATTATTTTTTAGAGGTTCCTCTAAGGATTATAAAATACCTCCTCAACTTATCAGAATATTTTTATAATTAACATTTTATCACTTCACACAAAATTTTAAGAGCCTTGCAAGAATATAGTTCTACTAACGCTCTCTCCTGAATCCTTTGTGCTATTGGTGTTTTATACATTACATCTATATATCTTAAGAATTTCTTAATAGAGGGGCATAATTTTTCTGAAACAGTTATATGCCTTCTAAAGAAATTGAAAGAAACAAAATATAGTCTTTTATGTTGCTGTTTAGTTGCTAACTCATGTCCTACTCTTTGTGAAACTGTGGACTGCAGCATGGCAGGCTTCCCTGTCCTTCTCGATCTCCTGCAGTTTGCTCAAATTCATGTCCATTGAGTTGGTGATGTTATCCAACCATCTCATCCTCTGCCACCTTCTTCTCCTTTGGCCTGCAATCTTTCCCAGCATCCAGGTCTTTTCCAATGAGTTGGTTCTTCGCATCAGATGGCCAAAAGATTGGAACTTCAGCTTTAGCATCAGTCTTTCCAATGAATATTCGAGGTTGATTTCCTTTAGGATTGGCTGGTTTGATCTTCTTGCAGTCCAAGGGACTCTCAAGAGTTCTTTCCAGCACCACAATTTGAAAGCATTAATTCTTCAATGTGCAGCCTTCTTTATGGTTCAACTCTCACATCTGTACTTGACTACTGGAAAAACCATAGCTTTGACTATCCAGACCTTTGTTGACAGAATGATGTATTTGCTTTTTAATAGCTGTCTAGGTTTGGCATAGCTATGCTTTGCTGTGCTTAGTCACTCAGCCGTGTTCGACTCTTTGTGACCCCATCGACTATAGCGCGCCAGGCTCCTCTGCCCATGGGATTCTCCAGGCGAGAATGCTGGCGTGGGTTGCCACGCCCTCCTCCAGGGGATCTTCTCAACTTAGGGATTGAACCCAGGTCTCCTGCAATGCAGGTGGATTCTTTACTGTCTGAGCCATATTGCCCACAATGAGCCACTCTTGGCGCTTTTTATTTTTTCTTTCCAGTAAATCCAAGTTTCCATCTGGTATCATTTACTTCCAGTCTGAACGTCTGCTCTGGGTCTTTGTTGCTTTGTATAGGCTTTCTCTAGTTGCAGAGAACAGGGTCTGCTCTTCGCAGTTCTGTGCAGGCTTTTCATCACAGTGGCCTCTCTTGTTGCAGAGCACAGGCTCTAGGCATATGGGCTTTAGTAGTTGCCGCACATGGGCTCCGTGGTTGGGGCACATGGACTTAATTGCTCTGTGGAATGTGGGATCTTCCCGGATCAGGGATTGAACTTTTGTCCCCTGAATTATCAAGCAGATTCTTATTCACTATGCCATGAGGAAATTTCTTCTTTTTGCATTTTTGTAGTTTGGGTTCATTGATGACTAATTCTTTTTCAGGGTTTGTTTATTTATTTATTTATTTTGGTTTGTTTGTTCTAGAAATGTCTATATCACCATTGTTTTTTCTTTTTTTAATGTATTTTCATTTGATATAGAATCCTGGGATAATTTTTTTCACTTTGACCCTTTAAAGATGTCTTTAAATGGTCTTCTGGTTTTCATTGTTTTTTATATGAAACAGCTGTAAGTCCCATTCTTCTTTTTCTGTATGCAATGTATCCTTTTCCTTTGATAACTTTCAAGATTATCTATTTATCACTAGACTTGGGTTGGATCCCTGGAGAAGGAAATGGCAACCCACTCCAGTACTCTTGCCTGGAGAATCCCATGGAGGGAGGAGCCTGGTGGGCTACAGTCCATGGGGTCGCAAAGAGTCGGACAGGACTGAGTGACTTCACTTCACTTCACTTCATCATGTTTACTGTAGTTTGCCTCTGTGTAGTTTTTCACTGTAGTTATCCTTTCTAGGATATGCTGACCTCCTTAGATGTATACTGTTGTTTCTTACATAAATTTGGAAAAGTTTTGCCCATATATCTCTAATTATTTATAGTTTTCCTGGTCTTTCTCGCCTCTCCTTCTGGGACACTAACATATGTGTACTAGGCCTCTTGATATTGTCCTAAAGATCATTGAGGTTCTGTTCCTTTCTCAAAAACATTTTCTTCTTTTTCTAAAAGATTGGATACTTTTTAATGTTTTATCAGTAGGTTCGCTGAGCCTATCTTCTATTGTCTCCAATGCACTGTTAAGGCTGTCTAGTCATCTTTTAACTTCAGATATTGTAATTTTTAATTAAAATTTTTCCATTGCTTTCTTTTCCATAGTATTTTTTCTCTACTGAGATTTCTGGTTTTTTGTTTGTTTGTTTTCATTATGGCATTAGCTATAAAGACTTTGGACATATTTACAATGGTTTCTTTAAGTTCTTGCCTGCTAATGCTAACATCTGGGTTATCTATACACTGGTTTCTATAGACAATATTTTTTTTCTTGATTCTAGGTCACAGCTTTTTGGTTATTCCCACTCCTTCTTGTCTAATATTAAAATTTTCTTAACTAGACATTATTGATGATACATTGTAGAGACTTTGGATTCTGTTATATTCCTTTGAAGAATGTTTATTTTTGACCCAGCAGGTAGTTTGCTTGACTAGGCTCAAACTCCAAACTGTTCCCCCCAGAGCAAACATGAGTTGAAATCTTTGTTCATTCTCTTGGCCCTCGATTCAGCTGTTGTTTCCCATTGGCTTCCTTAGAATCTCTCCCAGACATGCAGTCCCAGGCTAGTCGAGGGTTTGGGTGGAATGACACGTGGATTTGGAGGCTCTCTTCATGCTGTGCTTTTTCTCTTGCAGGATTTCTCCTCCTGTTCAGCTGCTCTGGAAATCCATTTCCTGACTCTTGAAGCCAGTAAGTCTGAAGCTTTCTATTTGACATCCAGATGTTTCATGTTTCATGGACTGTAGAGTATCCTTGGGCAGAAACAGACCCAGGGGAGTTCCTTTCTTTCAAGGTTTGACTCTTTTAAGTAGATTCACAGATATAGAGAACAAACTACTGGTTACCAGTGGGGAAGGGAGGGGCAACATAGGGATGGGGGAGTGGGAGGTGAGACTATTGGGTGTAAGGTAGGAGAAGGCGATGGCACCCACTCCAGTCCTCTTGCCTGGAAAATCCCATGGACGGAGGAGCCAGGTGGGCTGCAGTCCATGGGGTCGCTAACAGTCAGACACGACTGAGCGACTTCACTTTCACTTTTCACTTTCATGCATTGGAGAAGGAAATGGCAACCCACTCCAGTGTTCTTGCCTGGAGAATCCCAGGGATGGGGGAGCCTGGTGGGCTGCCGTCTATGGGGTCACACAGAGTCAGACACGACTGAAGTGACTTAGCAGCAGCAACAGCAATGTTGTATTGTGCAACATGGGGACTTTAACCAGTATTTTGTAATAACTGTAAATGGAAAGTTACTTTAAAAAGTGTTATATATGTAAGAAATTTGACTCTATCCATTTCTGATTGCTTTCGGTTGCCCTCTAATATCCTCAAATAGTTGGTTTTAAAACTATTTTTATGTATGGATGTGAGAGTTGGACTGTGAAAAAAGCTGAGCACTGAAGAATTGATGCTTTTGAACTGTGGTGTTGGAGAAGACATTTGAGAGTCCCTTGGACTGCAAGGAGATCCAACCAGTCCATGCTAAAGGAGATCAGTCCTGGGTGTTCATTGGAAAGACTGATGCTAAAGCTGAAACTCCAATACTTTGGCCACCTGATGCGAAGAGCTGACTCATTCGAAAAGACTCTGATGCTGGGAGGGATTGGGGGCAGGAGGAGAAGGGGACAGAGGATGAGATGGCTGGATAGCATCACTGACTCGATGGACATGAGTTTGAGTGAACTCTGGGAGCTGGTGATGGACAGGGAGGCCTGGTGTGCTGCGATTTGTGGGGTCACAGAGTTGGACACGACTGAGCGACTGAACTGAACTGAAAACTATTTTATAAATAATTACCATGCGAGTGTTAGTCCAATACAAGTGACTGTCATCTCAGAATGGCTTCTAAATTAATTTTTTCATGTTGATTATATAGAAAGAAATTGAAAATGTTAAATTAATTCTAAGAATTCTAGTCTTTATGTATACAGTTATTATCTGTATGTAGTGACACTAGTTTCTTCTTTTTCATTCAGTGTTCCTTTTATTTCTGTGCTTTGCTTTACTGTATTGGCTGACACATCTAATATATGTTGAAAAGAAATGGTGATAAAGGAATTTTTAAAAGTTTTTTTTTTTTTGGCTGCATTGTGAGGCATGTGGCGTCTTGATTCCCCAGCCAAGGATTGAACCTGTCCCCCCTACAGTGAAAGCACAGAAGCTTAACCACTGGACCACCAGGTAAGTTCCTAGAAGAATCTTTCATTTGGTTCATATCTTAAAGGGAAAGTTTTCAAAGTTCAACCCTTAAGTACTGTATTATATTATTTATATTTTAAAATAGCTATCATTTTAAAGAAATTACTTCTATTCCTTATGAATGGGCATTAAATTTTACCAAGCACTTTCCCCCTCCATCTATTGAGGTGTTTGAATGTTGTTTGCTTTAATATGTTAATGTGTTGAATTGCACTAATTGGTTTTCTAACATTTAATCAACTTTGTGTTTTTGGAATAAATCCAGTTTGGTAAGATTTATAATCCTTTTTAATATATTGCTTGATTCATTATACTAGTATTTGGTTTAGAATGTTTACACCTATGTGCATGAATGAAATAGAAATACAGTTTTTCTCGTGTACTATCTTGTTGAGTTTGATTATAAAGGTTATGCTAGCTTCATAGGATGAGTTAAGAAGTTGTCTAAAATTGGAATTATTTTCTCCTCGACTAATTGGCCAAACTTGCTGATGATACCATCTGGGTTTTCAGGTTGCTTTGTAGAAAGATTTTTGATTTCTGCTTAAATTTATTTAATGGCAGAACATACAGGTTTTCTATTTTGCTTGCATGCATTTTAGTAAGATCTGTTTATATTGGTTATTAAGCTGCTGCTTTTTCTTCCCAAGTCACCCTGTAGCTTCTACTCTGTGATGCCAGTGCTAGGACTTGATTGTGTAAAGAAACTTGCCCCTTTGTCATCTGGGTTCCTGTTAGGTCTTCAGTAGGGGATTCTGCAAGGAGATTGGGAGGTAGGAGGAAGGAAGGTACTTCCACTTTCTTATGTACTTCTATACTATCGGCAGTGTTCAGCAAGAGCATCTTACCTTGGAAGCAGCCTCATTGTGACCCTGCAGAGGTACCACGAGCAGCTGGACAATAGCAGCAGCAGCCATCCTCTCCTGAGGTCTAAGTCCCAGCTGTTTGAGTTTCTTTTATGAACCTAGGCAGAACTAGCAGCACACAAGCATGTCCTCTTCTCAGTGGTGTGAGCTTCAGCTTCTTGAAGGTCCTACTTCAAGCTTCTAGTTCTGATAACCTCAGCCATTTCCCTCTTCCCCAGCCTTAACTGGTTAGCTGCTTTCTCCATTTATTATCATGAAAGCTCAATATTATCTTTTTGCTTTATCAGCCCTCTAGGACTTGCATAATCAATTCTTTTTCTTTTTTTCCTGTTAATATATCTTCTGTGGACTCTTCCTGATTGGACCCTGAGTGAGCGAGAGAAAGTCGCTCAGTCGTGTCTGACTCTTTGCGACCCCATGGACTATACAGTCTGTGGAATTCTCCAGGCTAGAATACTGGAATGGGTATCCTCTTCTTTGGGGATCTTCCCAACCCAGGGATTGAACCCAGGTCTCCCGCATTCCAGGCAGATTCTTTACCAGCTGAGCCGCAGGGAAGCCCAGTTGGACCCTGGCTGGTACAATATTTGGTAATGGGAGTGGTCACAGGCCTCTTAAAAAATGTCTGAGCTTTGATGTTTTTTTTTTTTCCCCAGTCTTGAACACAATGCTGAAGTCTTTGCCAATGGCAAATGGGTTACTACTCATCCATAGCATGATAGTATGATAAACTTGTCACCTGTGGCTGATTGCGATAAAGAGTTTACTGTGCTAAGTGCCTTGGGCACTAAATAACTATGGGATTTGATTAACATGGTGATAATGGTAACTTCAAGAGCCTGGGTGTGAAATAGCTTCTTCCAGCTGCACTGGAGAACTCACATGTGAACAACGAAAAGTGAAACTATCAACTCAAGGGTTCAGAAAACCAGGGCGCTTTTACAGCCAGCCTGGAAGATTCTCTTACCATGTGCAGAGTGAACCTAGATGAAAATTTGACTCAGAATTTGGTTGTGTGGGCTGTAGAATTATAACATATATTTAAGTCACGGATCCACCAAGTTTCTACCTGGGTTGACTTGTTTGAAACTGAAATTTGAACTTCCAAGTCTCTCTAAGACTCCCTTGTTAGAGGAAGCAGCCTGCTCTTCTAGAGTCAACTAGATCAGCTTTCCCTATGTTTTTAAGACCGGTCATAACCTCACCTAAAACTGGCATCTTTCAAAGGATATCTATTCTCCTCAAGTCTCCCAGCCCCCATCTCTTTTGCCTTTGTCTGACCTGAAAAAAAATCGTTTATACTCTAAAATAAATGCAAGATGTTACTAATTGATATCAGCATAAATCTGAGTGAAACATGTATGCTGCTGCTGCTGCTAAGTTGCTTCAGTCGTGTCTGACTCTGTGCGACCCCATAGATGGCAGCCCACCAGGCTCCCTCGTCCCTGGGATTCTCCAGGCAAGAACACTGGAGTGGGTTGCCATTCCCTTCTCCAATGCATGAAAGTGAAAAGTGAAGGTGAAGTCGCTCAGTTGTGTCCGACTCTTCATGACCCCAAGGACTGCAGCCTACCAGGCTCCTCCACCCATGGGATTTTCCAGGAGAGAGTACTGTAAGGAAGGGACAAAAAGAACAGAATATAAAACTGGATCATGGGACTTCCCTGTTGGAACAGACACTAAGACTTCACACTGCCAGTGCAGGGGGCAAGAGTTCAATCCCTTGTCAAGGAATGGAGGCCCACAAGTGGTGTGGCATGCCAAAGGGTAAATAAAATAAAATAAAACTGGATCAAAACAAATTCATTATCTGGGCGCACCTACCAGAGATAATGGATCTAATGTTAGAACTGGCTTTGAAAATCAGTTTACATGAGTGGTGGCTGGAATCTTGAATCAACAGTGGCCTATATAAAGGATGTTGGAGCATCCTGTGGAAGATTCACTCCAAATGTCTGACAGGTTGGGAATTTGGGAATGGATTGATCAGAGGCTGACTGCAGACCCTTCCTCCCGACTCCCACCAAACCCCCAAGAGACCCTGGACAGTGCCTTTATTTCTTCCTTTTATTAAGGAGAGAAGTTGGGAAACATATTAGTGGTTTGAGCACCAGCATGTTTGAAAAGTATTATCGTGACTGATGTGGAGAGCAGCTGCTAAATGTGCTCTCTGGTTTCCATGGAGATCCTAGAGAATGAGTGGCCAAGGAGTAGCTTTTAACTGCAAGATACAAGGTAGACACAACTACTGAAATGGGCATGAAGGCCAAAGAAGTCAACAGAATGACCTTCTGGGTTCTTTGTTTTTATTGTTTAGTCGCTAAGTGGTATCTGATTGTTTGCAACCCCATGGGCTGTAGCCCTCCAGGCTCCTCTGTCCATGGAATTTCCCAGGCAAGGATACTGGAGTGGGTTGCCATTTCCTTCTCCAGGGGATCTTCCTGACCCAGGGATCGAACCTGCGTCTCCTGCATTGGCAGCAGGGCTCTTTACCGCCAAGCCACAAGGGAAGCCCTCTGGACTCTGGCCATGCCTAATTGAGCACTCTGTGTCCAAGAATAAACTAGATGGGCAGCCCACTAGAATATTACTTTCTCCGTGTAGTGAAGATATTCTAGATCTGAGGTCCAGAAACTTAATTACTGAATGTAATAGAGTTTCAGCTTCTTACTTGTTTGGAGGCTTAAGCCAGATCACAGCCCAAGTCCCTTGGCTGACGGGGAGGCTGGCTCCCTAGAGGATGTGCAACACAGCTGCAAGAATACTCGGCTACATGCAACCTGCTACAACCACGTTCTGTAAATATTCCTCCAGGCTTTCCCCAAAGGGGCCTTTGGCCACTTACTGCGTTTACTGTGCACTGAAGGGAAAGAAAATCTTCAGACATTTCAGGAACATACTGGACACTGAAATGGCTCTGAATTGGTAACTGGGTCCCCAATGCTACTGTGATCTGTTTGTCAAAGTGGGATCTTCTCATGACCAGATGATAAAGAGGAAGCTTTGGCATAAACCCATCTCAGAGAGGGCTCAGTGGACCAGAGGGCCCTCTCTGTACCCTTTCCTCTCTGTTCCTGGGCATGTACATGGAATAGACATACTCAGTAATTTGGCTGAAACTCCTCATTGGCTCCCTGATCCTTGGAATGAGGATTATTGCTTGCTGACACTTTCCCGGCAGCTTAGTCTTGTCTCCCCAAATAAACCGTCATCTCCCAAGTATAGTGAGTCTCACTTGGTTGACTCCATATCCCACAAATGCTTGGGAGAGTGCTTTAGTGTCAGGAACTTGATATGAACGCCTTGACGGTAGTTTTCTGAAATCCAGTCAACGTCTCGAAGTATTTAGGAGGTATATGGTTACCTTGTGGAGAATGTTCTAGAAAGAGGAGGTAATACTAGCTTTAGGAAAAGAACATAAGGATCTTTGCTCTGGAATTTACTCTTCTGGGGTCAGGATTTGTAATCACCTACTCTAATACAGGACATGCTGTTAGTGTTTATAGTTTGAAATCTCATTTAATCTTTATGACATCACTGTGAAGTGGATTTTATCTCCCTTTTATGGTTGAGGAAACTGAAGCTCAGGAAGGTTAAGTATCTGGCTCTGGGTCACTCTGGAAGCAACAAAACAGGGGTCCAAACCCAGGTTTTCTGAGTCAAAATATAAGGTGTTTTCCATTGTACCCCAGTTGCTTCTTTGGAGACAACTTTGTCTTATTTTTCTTATAGAATGATCTTATAAGGTGATCTTCTTATAGAATATCACCTTTCTCAGAAGTAAATACTTCTTGTCTTCTCCGCAATAATAATTTCAGTAACTACCTTGACCTGGGGGGATGGGAAGGCAGAAGAAGAAACTGTTGTTACTTTACCCCCTGAGCCAAATATTGACCTGAGACCACTCCCTTTATACAGTAAAGCCCACAAAGATAAGTAAGGAACATTTAAGCAGGACTTAGAAAGGATCAAGTATAATAAAAGAGAGATAAATGTAGAAATTGATAGGAAATTTGATAATCTGCCTTGCAAGAAGTGGTTTGCCCTTTGTCACTTCAGGCTTTGGTCTTAATTTTTCCTTTATGCCTTCTGGCTTTTCTTCATAGGAGGCTTGCAGTCAGCTCACATCACCTGGAAAGCTCGTCCACACATTTACTGCCCCGTCCTCACCCCTGCCCTACACTACTTCCAAGACGTAAAACCGAGAAAACAAGCAGGACACGATGAAATACTACTCAGCCACTAAAAGGCATGAAATAGGGTCATTTGTAGAGGTGAGGATGGATCTAGAGTCTATCATACAGAGTAAAATAAGTCAGAAAGAGAGAAACAGATATATATTAATGCCTGTTTGTGGAATCTAGAAAATTGGTACAGATGAACCTATTTCCAGGGCAGGAATAGAGATGCAGAAAATGGGCATGTGGACCCAGGGGGTGGAGAAGGAGAGAGTGGGACAAACTGGGAGATTAGCATTGACATATATACACCATCATGTGTAAAATTGGTAGCTAGTGGGAAGCTGCTGTAGAACACTGGGAGCTCCGCTCGGTGCCCTGAGATGACCTAGAGGGGTGGGAGCGGGGCAGGGTAGGGGTGGGAGGGAGATCCAAGAGGGAGGAGATATGTGAATACATGCAGCTGGTTTATTTCATTGTATAGCAGACACAGGCACAACATTGTAGAGCAATTATATTCCAACAAGAATATATTAAACAAATAAAACAAGCGGGAAGTCTTGGGTCCAGAAGGGCTTATGGAGGCCCAGAAGGCCTCTGTCCCAGCTGCTCTTTCCTAACTAAAGTCTTCCCTGTTCCTTGGTGACCTATCTTAAACATGATGGTGTGACCTTGAAGATTCTGTCTAAAAAAGCTGCCTGAATATAACATGAGAACTCCCACAACTCTTATGAAATCTACATTCATTCAGCAAAGGATCAGAGTTTTTTTTTTTTTTTTTTTTTGGTACTTTGCCACACTCTTCTCCTGGTTTTGTATAAAGGGAACTCTCATTTCTTAGAATCAAGGGCAATGAAATGGCGTAGTTTAGATCAGATTCTCTTAGGGTGTAGACTATTTCCTAAGACAGTTTGGGAGCTGTATTGACTTTTCAGGCCCATTAGCAATCCATTTCTGCCTTTGAAGCTTTAATATAATAGATTCCAAGTCAGAATAACTCAGTGGTGACCTACCTCCAATGTCCCTGGCAGGCCCAAGGAACAGGCAAGGGAATAAGAAAGAGAAAAATACAGAAAATGGACTTTCTTTTTTGAGAAAGACAAGAGGGAAAAAAGAGAAATAATAGGAATAAATAAATGACTAGCACTTACTTTAGCACAGGGATGTACTCTTATTCTGGTTCCTGCTCTGGCAAGCTCAGTAAAGACAGAATTACAATGGATGTGAAAAGCACACCAGTAAGAAAAACAGAGAGTGAGAGGTGGGGCAGAGGGTGGTGGGTAAAGAAGATTTTCTTAAGGTGTCATATCATATCAGTTGGGTCTCAAAGAAGGAGGGGGTTTTGAAAAAGGGCAGAAGAGCCTTAAATCAGGTGCAAAGGTGCCAGGGACCAGACTCAGAGGCTGTGAGGTCCTCACTTAATGTGGGACCTGTGTGTTGTTACCTCCCACATCCACGTCCCTAGTACGGTAGCGTCCAGCCCAGCGACAGAGGACACTGGTGACCCAAGCATCTCTTTTCCACTTCCCCCTTAATAACAGGCTCTTATATTGAACCAGGCACATTGCTGTATCTCCTGCAGTGATGGGTGGGCTTCTAACTAAGTGTTACTTGGTCAGTGAGATGTAAGTGGAGGGATTTGTGGGATTCTGGAAGGCATTTTGAAAAGAGCTGACTCAGCTCAGAGGGTCTTGCTTTGTGCTTCTGCCTTTCTTCCTTCTGGCCTGTAACACAAAAGTGATGGGTAGCGCGGCAAAGTCATCTCAGACCCTGGGGGTGGCCTTGACAATGCAAGTCATCAGCTAGAATAGTTAAGCAGAAAGATCCAACTTCCATTTTGATGAACATGGTATGCAAATTGAGCTGGAACTGAATTTCTTGGGATGACAGGATTTTAAAAGTCTATGAGACAGAGAAACAGAAAACCCTTAGAAAACAGTTGGGAACCATCCACGGTTATTCCATGGGGCTCTTCTTGATAGCTCAGTTAGTAAAGAATCTGCCTGCAATGCAGGAGACCCTGGTTTGGGAAGATCCCTGGAGAAGGAATAGGCTATCCACTTCAGTATCCTTGGGCTTCCTTTGTGGCCCAGCTGATATCTGCCTGTAACGTGGGAGACCTGGGTTTGATCCCTGTGTTGGGAAGATTCCCTGGAGAAGGGGAAGGCCACCCACTCCAGTATTCTGGCCTGGAGAATTCCATGGACTGTATAGTCCATGGAGTCTCAAAGAGTTGGACACGACTGAGCGACTTTCACTATCACTATTACTCTAGAATTCCCCTAGGAGGTCTCATGAAGTGATTAACAGAATAAAATACTCAAGGAAACCTGATCTTTCCCTGGAAATATGGAGTAGGTGGAGAAGATTGTGCAGTGAAGGAAAAAAAAAAAAGGTTAATAAAATTAACCCCCCTCTCCAAAGTTCCTAAAAAACAGAGAGGTGAGATTTGCACCCAGTCTGACTCAACCAATGCTTTCCATAAAAATGCAGGGGGAGGCCCACATTGTTTCAGAAGATGAGTGAGGGGTGGAGTATTGCAGTCACATCTGTGTCTCAGATTGTCTTAAATGGCATCAGAGGGACCTAGCTAAGTTTCAGAAACAGATTAGTGTCTGGAAATTGTTAGCTCGTCTTGAGTGCTGAAGAATTGATGCTTTTGAACTGTGGTGTTGGAGAAGACTCTTGTGAGTCCCTTGGACTACAAGGAGATCAAACCAGTCAATCCTAAAGGAAATCAGTCCTGAATATTCACTGGAAGGACTGATGCTGATGCTGAAGCTCCATTCTTTGGCCACCTGATGTGAAGAACTGACTCATTGGAAAAGCCCCTGATGCTGGGAAAGATTAAGGCAGGAGAAGAAGGGGACAACAGAGGATGAGATGGTTGGATGGCATCACCTACTCAATGCACATGAGTTTAAGTTAACTCCAGGAGTTGGTGATGGACAGGGAGGCTTGGTATGCTGCAGTCCATGGGGTCACAAAGAGTTGGACAGTTCAGTTCAGTCGCGCAGCCGTGTCCGACTCTTTGCGACCCCATGAATCACAGTACGCCAGGCCTCCCTGTCCATCACCAACTCCCGGAGTTCACTCAGACTCACGTCCATTGAGTCAGTGATGCCATCCAGCCATCTCATCCTTGGTCGTCCCTTTCTCCTCCTGCCCCCAATCCCTCCCAGCATCAGGGTCTTTTCCAATGAGTCAACTCTTCGCATAAGGTGCCCAAAGTCATGACTGAGCAACTGAACTGAACTGAATTGGATAGAGTTATTTGGTATGGCATTTGTTTAGTGTTTTAGTGGTAGGATTTCACACTATTTATGTTCAAATAGCTTTTGCCTCATCCTCTCAACCAAGTTCTTTGGCCTTGGTTGAGTTCAGTTCAGTCACTTAGTCGTGTCTGATTTTTTGTGATCCCATGAACTGCAACATGCCAGGCCTCCCTGTCCATCACCAACTTCAGGAGTCCACCCAAACCCATGTCCATTGTGTCGGTGATGCCATCCAACCATCTCATCCTCTGTTGTCCCCTTCTCCTCTTGCCTTCAATCTTTCCTAGCATTAGGGTCTTTTCAAATGAGTCAGCTCTCTGCATCTCCTAGCATTAGGGTCTTTTCAAATGAGTCAGCTCTCTGCATCAGGTGGCCAAAGTATTGGAGTTTCAGCTTCAACATCAGTCCCTCCAGTAAGCATCCAGGACTGATCTCCTTTAGGATGGACTGGTTTGATCTCCTTGCAGTCCAAGGGAATCTCAAGAGTCTTCTTCAACACCACAGATCAAAAGCATCAATTCTTCAGTGCTCAGCTTTCTTTATAGCCCAACTCTTACATCCATACATCACTACTGGAAAAACCATAGCCTTGACTAATGGACCTTTGTTGGCAAAGTAATGTCTCTGCTTTTTAATATGCTGTCTAGGTTGGTCATAACTTTCCTTCCATGGAGGAAGCGTCTCTTAATTTCATGGCTGCAATCACCATCCGCAGTGATTTTGGAACTCAGAAAAATAAAGTCAGCCACTTTCCCCATCTATCTGCCATGAAGTGATGGGACTGGATGCCATGATTTTAGTTTTCTGAATGTTGAGCTTTAAATCAACCTTTTCACTCTCCTCTTTCACGTTCATCAAGAGGCTCTTTAGTTCTTCTTCTTATGACTATACAGTGCAAGTGAGAAATAGATTTAAGGGACTAGATCTGATAGAGTGCCTGATGAACTATGGATGGAGGTTCGTGATGTTGTACAGGAGACCTGAAGCAAGACCATCCCCAAGAAAAAAGAAACACAAAAAAAACAAAATGGCTGTCTGAAATACAAATAGCTATGAAAAGAAGAGAAGCAAAAAGCAAAGGAAAAAAGGAAAGATATACCCATTTGAATGCAGAGTTCCAAAGAATAGCAAGGAGAGATAAGCAAGCCTTCCTCAGCAATCAATGCAAAGAAATAGAGGAAAACAATAGAATGGGAAATACTAGAGATCTTTTCAAGAAAAATTAGAGATACCAAGGGGATATTTCATGCAAAGATGGGCTCAATAAAGGACAGAAATGGTATGGACCTAACAGAAGCAGAAGATATTAAGAAGAGGTGGCAAGAATACAAATGAGAACTGTACAAAAAAGATCTTCATGGCCCAGATAATCATGAAGGTGTGATCACTCACACTCACATAGAGCCGAACATCCTGGAATGTGAAGTCAGGTGGGCCTTGGGAAGATATTAAGAAGAGGTGGCAAGAATACAAAGGAGAACTGTACAAAAAAGATCTTCATGGCCCAGATAATCATGAAGGTGTGATCACTCACACTCACATAGAGCCGAACATCCTGGAATGTGAAGTCAGGTGGGCCTTAGGAAGCATCACTACGAACAAAGCTAGTGGAGGTGATGAATTCCAGTTGAGCTATTTCAAATGCTAAAAGATGATGCTGTGAAAGTGCTGCACTCAATATGTCAGCAAATTTGGAAAACTCAGCAGTGGCCACAGGGCTGGAAAAAGTTAGTTTTCATTCCAATCCCAAAGAAAGGCAATGCCAAAGAATGCTCAAACTAACACACAATTGGCCTTGGTAGATTGACCCAATAAGTAATCTGGTGAAATCATGGAAGTTCTAAGAGTTGACCTCAAAGCTTCCAAAAGCAGTATGGAAGTGTCTTGTTAGAATTGTGAGGGACTGATATGTATGCATGTTCCCATATTGTGAGTGTGTGTCAAAGTGTGATATCTTTACAAGAGAGACAGAATAAAAGGGATTTAAAGGTCTGCTATGAAAATGGGAAGCCCTAATCTGTTGTTTCCTTTTTGAGAGGCAGGGTTTGGTGACTACCACCTCAGCTTGCTAATGTCATGAAGATATTAAGAAGAGGTGGCAAGAATACAAAGGAGAACTGTACAAAAAAGATCTTCATGGCCCAGATAATCATGAAGGTGTGATCACTCACACTCACATAGAGCCGAACATCCTGGAATGTGAAGTCAGGTGGGCCTTGGGAAGATATTAAGAAGAGGTGGCAAGAATACAAAGGAGAACTGTACAAAAAAGATCTTCATGGCCCAGATAATCATGAAGGTGTGATCACTCACACTCACATAGAGCCGAACATCCTGGAATGTGAAGTCAGGTGGGCCTTAGGAAGCATCACTACGAACAAAGCTAGTGGAGGTGATGGAATTCCAGTTGAGCTATTTCAAATGCTAAAAGATGATGCTGTGAAAGTACTGCACTCAATATGTCAGCAAATTTGGAAAACTCAGCAGTGGCCACAGGGCTGGAAAAAGTTAGTTTTCATTCCAATCCCAAAGAAAGGCAATGCCAAAGAATGCTCAAACTAACACACAATTGGCCTTGGTAGATTGACCCAATAAGTAATCTGGTGAAATCATGGAAGTTCTAAGAGTTGACCTCAAAGCTTCCAAAAGCAGTATGGAAGTGTCTTGTTAGAATTGTGAGGGACTGATATGTATGCATGTTCCCATATTGTGAGTGTGTGTCAAAGTGTGATATCTTTACAAGAGAGACAGAATAAAAGGGATTTAAAGGTCTGCTATGAAAATGGGAAGCCCTAATCTGTTGTTTCCTTTTTGAGAGGCAGGGTTTGGTGACTACCACCTCAGCTTGCTAATGTCAGGTCCTGCCACCCCTGTGTCCTCTTTGCCTTGGAGGAGAGCCCAGTCAGCATTATGTCCTTGTTATCTTCCTGGTTCAAAGAAAAGGCCAAGAAATCAGATCTGGAAGGCTATGCAAGAGTTACTGGCAACTCACACTGCATTCATTCTTTCCGTATTCCTGCTTCCATTCGCAGGGTGCTTGTGTTTAAATGTCCCCTTCTTAGAGAAACTCCCTTTGTCCACCTTCACCTCCTGACACTTCCTCTATTTTCTTCTTTGTAGCATGTGTGAACTTTTGACCTAAACATATGGAATCTACTTAAGTCATTGTTAAGACTCCCTTAATTCTAATGTCCCTATGGCCTAGAACAATGCTTATTAACATAGTAAGCACTCAATAAACATTTGCAGAATGAACATACCATAGTTCTAAGCTGTCTATTGGCAAAGATATTGCTTGATTGCTGTTTTATCAGACACCTCATTATGAAGCTTCAGAAGAGAAAAGAATTTATGACTTTTAAAGAGACATCAGTGAGTATGCTGGAGGTGAGAAGAGCCTGGAATGAATGTCAAGAGACTTAGGTTTGTGTTCTGACTATGTAGAGAACTAGTTGAGGACCTTAACAGCCCAATTTAATTCAATACTCCCTTGGCATTCACAGATTTATTACTCACGCGCAATCTCGAAGGTCAATGGTGTGTGATAATTTGTAATTTTTGTTGAGGGATGAACTTGAGTTGCCCTGAGTCTTGGACACACATTTCTTTTTTCTTTTAAATTAATTTTTATGTGAATATAGTTGGCTTACAATGTTGTGTTACTTTCTTCTGTACAGCAAAGTGAATCAGTTATATATATACATATATTCACTCTTTTTTTTAGATTCTTTTCCCATATAGGCCACTAAGAGTATTGAGTAGAGCTCCCTGTGCTCTGCAGTCTTTATCAGTTATCTGTCTTATAAATAATAATGTGTATATGTCAGTCCCAATCTCCCATTTTATCCTCCCCATTTTCCACTCGGTAACTGTACGTTTGTTTTCTACATCTGTGACTCTATTTCTGTTTTATGAATAAGTTCATTTGTACCATTTTTAAAGCTTATGCTTATAAGCTGTATCATATGATACTTATCTTTCTCTTGGACCCACATTATTAATGAGGACTGTTAGACTAAAAAGGAACAGAAAAGCAATTGTAACAGGTTTAAATAGAAAGGTGATTTAAAGAGGAAAGGGGAGTATAACAGGATCTAACAGGATCTAACTGGATATTATAGATATAATAATCTATAATATCTATAGATTATAGATTATAGGCTATAGATTATAGATTATAGACTATAAGATTTCTCCAGAGTCTCAAACAGAATCTGTTCCGTGAGAATTAAGACTTGGTCCATGCTATTCTTTCCTCAGTGGGTGATTTTTTAGTGCATTTTGAGTTCAGTGCAGGTTAAGAGATAGTAAGACATAAAAGGAAACATCAGACTCTCTTTGCTCCCAAGAAATTCAACAGCTAGTGAAGAGACAAGACTTCCCCTCCCACTGAACACCAAGGATGTGCGGCAGATGGAGTTCACCAGTCCTGGAAGTGTTTCACATGATTGAGAGGTCTCTGTGTCCTAGGTAGACTCAAGAAGGCTTCGTGTAGGGGAAAGTGCTTTATTTTTTTCTTCTGGGAACTGTAGAATTGGCATCATAGATAGAGGGAAAGATGAGGAGGACAGCATGTACAAAGTCTTGGAGATGTAAATTGTCTGGCAGTGGCAGTAAAGACCAGAAGGAGGGCAACGAGGAAATCTCAGTAGAGGAAGAAACCCACATTGGGCAGGAGTGAGAGAGAAATTGTGCTAAGCTGAGGAAGGGCCTAAAAATGCAGGCTGATCAGAGTAATCTTAATGGAGCAATACAGAGCCACCATAGGTCCTTTAAATTAAAAAAAAAACTTTTAATGAAATTTTTCATTTATATAAATACACACACGGTATGCTGTGTGCTGTGCTTAGTCGCTCAGTCATGTCCGACTCTTCTGTGATGCCACGGACTGTAGCCCACCAGGCTTCTCTGTTCACAGGGATTCTCCAGGCAAGAATACTGGAGTGGGTTGCCATGTCCTCTTCCAAGGGATCTTCCCAATCCAGGTCTCTGGCATTGCAGGCAGATTCTTTACTCTCTGAGATACCAGGGAAGCCCAACACTTGGTATAAAGGTGTTTAATGTATAAAAAAGACTGAACACTGAAGAATTGATGCTTTCAAACTGTAATGCTGGAGAAGACTCTTGAGCATCTCTTGGACTGCAGGAGATCAAACCAGTCAATCGTAAAGGAAACCAACCCTGAATATTCATTAGAAGGACTGATGCTGAAGCTGAAGCTCCAATACTTTGGCCACCTGATGTGAAGTGCTGACTCACTGGAAAAGATCCTGATGCTGGGAAAGACTGAGGGCAGGAAGAGAAGGGGACAAAAGAGGATGAGATGTTTGGATGGCATTACCAACTCAAAGGACATGAGTTTGAGTAGGTTCCTGGGAGTTGGTGATGGACAGGGAAGCCTGGCATGCTGCAGTCCATGGGGCTGCAAAGAGTTGGACACGACTTAGCGGCTGAGCAACAACAATAAGGTATAAAGAATGAAGTGACATCTGTGTTCCTTTATTCCACATATGAATTAGAACACAATCAATACCCTTGAGTCCCTCCTGTGTTCTCTTTCCCTGTAGTTACCTTTACTATTCTCCAAAGTGATCATTATTCTAAATTTTTTATTAATTGTTCTCCTTGCCTTTGGGTTTGATTTTATGACATATATATTCAGCTCCATGTGACTTTAAAATTACCTAAGCTCCTACTTTGTCATTTTGCATTTTTAATCTTGCTTTTTCTATGTTCCTTCCCCACCACCTTTCTTGCCTTGTTTTGGATTGTTCGTTCTTAATTTTGTTTCTTGCTACTAGTTTTGGAAATTACTCTATATTCATTTAAAGATTTACCCTTTCAATTTTGTTTTGTGCACTTAACAATAAAAAATGTATTAACATCTCTGGAGTTCCCTGGTGGCCTAGTGACCAGGATTCTGAGCTTTCACTGCCATGGCCTGGGCTCCGTCTCAGGTCAGGGAACTGAGATTCTTCAAGCCATGCTTCGCAGCCATATATATATGTATTTATGCATGCGTGCATGCTGAATCACTTCAGTCATGTCCAACTCTGTGCAGCCCTATGGACTGTAGCCCACCAGGCTCCCCTGTTCATGGGATTCTTCAGGCAAGGACACCTATGTGAGTTGTCGTGCCCTTCTCCAGGGGATCTTTCCTCACTCAGGATTGAACCCTTGTCTCTTATGTCTCCTATATTGGCAGGAAGGATTTTTACCACTACCACCACCTGGGAAGCCATATATTATTTACTATATATATATATGTACACACATATACACATATGTATATACGCACACACACATATAGACATCCTAACCCCACTTCCCTCAAGAATGAGAACCTTGAAATGCTTTATCTTCTATCAACCTTAGCCTCTCCAGCATTGCCCACATATTTTAGTTCTTGTTTTTAAGCACACAAGTGATCACTTTTGTTTTTATTTGTATACATTTATATACATGGTATCATTTTTATTACTCACAATTCCTTCTCACATTGTAGGCTTTTCTTCCTCCTAGAATTATTTTACTTCCTAAAGTAAATCGATTAGTGAGGATATCTTGGAAGTAAGAATACTTTTTTTTAAATCCGAAAGCAACTTGAAATACAGATTTTCTGGATATAGTGTCCAAAGTTAATAGTTATTTTTTCCTAGCATAATCAGCAGTCCCCAACATTTTTGGCATCAGGAACTGGTTTTGTGGAAGATAATTTTTCTACAGACCAGAGAGGGGGGTGGTTTTGGGATGATTTTAGCATGTTATATTTATTGTGTACTTTATTTCTATTATTATTATTATGTCAGATCCATCTCAGATCATTAGGCATTGAATTTTGGAGGTTGTGGACTTCCGGTGAAGATATTATTCCATTATATGCTGACTTTCATTGTCACAAGTGAGGAGTCTGTTGTTAGTCTAATTACTGATTTCTCTTTGTATTTTCATTTGGGTGATCTGTCTTTTGGATGTTTAAAAAGATGTTTTCATTGTATTTGCTGTCCTTCAGTTTCACTACAAAGTGTATGGGTATGCATTTTAGTTGTATTTCCTTTATATCTTCTGCAAATTCTGGAGAATTCTTAGACATTATCTCTAAGTATTGTCTCGCATTTTCTGTTTCTATAATATCAATTACACATGTGTTATGCCTTCCAGTTCCATCCTTCATGTTTCCTGACCTCCTTTCATTTGTATTTTCCATCTCCTATCTCTCTATGCTAGGTTCTGTGTAATTCATCAGTTCTCTTCCATTTCACTAATTTATTCTTCAGGGGTGTTTAATATAAAAACTGTTTCCTTTGAGTTTTTCATTTCAGTGATTGCATCTTAAATTTTAATTACAATTTTTTCCTTGTTATTTTTTGATACTCTTTTCTTCTTTGTTTATTTTCCCTCTTTTCTTCAAAAATTGCATCATGGATGCAGTTTTACTATGTTCACTTTCTGATAAGTCAATGCCCAGTTTGTTGGGGATCATGCCTTTGTTATCTGTCATTTCTGCTAATGCTGCCTCATAGAAGATTTTTTCCTGCTTGTGTTTGATGACATTTTACTTGAGCTCTTTTTTGCTTTGACATAATCTGTGGGGCCTGGATTGAGGAATTTTATTCCAGAGATGTTTATATTTGCTTTTGTTTGGATTGAGTGCACTACCAAACTAGGATCACTTTAATTCAATTTATCAACTTGAGGTTTTCCTTATATGTGGGTAATATGAATTCAAACTCCTGACCCCCAGTGAGAACAGATCTAGGTTATGAATTCTAAAGGAGGATTAATTTTTATATATAGAAAATATATACAGCCACCACAGAGACAGTTTTCCTTTGCTAGAAGGATGTAGTTTTCTTTCACTTATCCTTTAAATGAGGATGTAGCTTTATATGGAGTTTAGCTACTCAACCTTGCATGAGGCCAAGGCCTGGCCTCCCATTTCCCACTCACATCAAAGCTGCGTTAATCTCTAAAACTCTAGGTTTTGGTGTTTGGCCCCAGGGCATCACTTACCCTTCCTGTCTCAGCTTACTCTGTGTTTTTTTGTGTAAGTAATGCATGGCCACTGGAGACTTCCCTTTCTTGAAAACACAGAAATACATTTTAAAGTGTGTTTGCTGTAATTTATCCAGTACCTTAGTGTTAGGGTCAGATGATATTTTTAGAATGCTATATTGTCAGAAGCAAAAGTGCCATTGTAGACTTATGCTGGCACCTTCCACCGCTGCAGCATCTCCTAAAGAGCAGGAGGAGCAGACACCAGAGGCAACCTTAGGGATGCCTCCCTTTGCCTCTTTGCTGTTGTGTGCTATGGAAGTTCTCAAGTCAGAGAAGCCCAGGTAAGCAGCTCTGCTCACATGGTGATCTTCCAGCTAGCTCTTGAAGAGTAAGAAGCCACAGCCTGTCAGGGGCCAGGCTGGTAGGCTGTTAGTAGAGTGAGTGACAGCCAGCTCAGAGGTATAGAGTCTTGAGATGGTCTTGGTGCCCATGGGACATGAAAGGGGTGGAGTAGCAGGTGCCTGGGCACAGACAGGAGTGACATGTGGGTAGAGAAGTGGAGTTCTGACCCATTCACCCCAACACTTACCTTATAGGCATGGAGGACAGAACTGAATGGGGAGGGGGCACAAGCTAAATAAGGTATAGCCCTTGCCCTCTGGCAACCGTCAATCTAGGAGGGACAGAAAGACCAGACTGCCTGCTCCAGAGGGAGTAAGATTACTTCTTTCTTTCTCATTTTTTAAAAATCCTTTTAGAGCAGTGAGTAGGGTGCTTGGCCCCCTTAAGTGCTCGTCTATTGTTCATTGAATGAATCAATGGACATAAATAATTTTCCTATAACACAGATATGAATAAATGCTAAGCAGAGGTGAATACAGAGGGAGAGGTAGTCAGCACTGATACTGGGAATCTGAGACTTTAGATTTAGGGGCTTCAGGGGGATGCCTAGGGTCCTCCTCGGGTGAGCCAAAGTGAGAGACCATCCCTTTCAAGCATCTCTCACTGCTTGCCCTTGGCTTCTTCTTGCTCGCCCCTCCCCTTCCCATGGAAGTGGCCTGGGACTAAAAATCAGCCTGGGCAACACCAGAAGAGCTTTGCAGACGAGATTAAAAGCAAATCAAAGAAGAAAAATTGTGGCTCGGTTTATGTCTTCCTAATTAAAACCCCGCCAGTCTCCCTTCTTTTTCTTTCCAGCTAATGTTACACTAACGAGCTGAGTTTAGTGGCATTTATGTAGATAAAAGTCCCAATGATTGATCTCAATGGCTTGTTAAAATTAGTTTCAGTCCACCATATTGATTTAATTCCATTGCTTGAAAGTGCTAATTAATAATGATAATAAAAGTGTCTCGGCCCATTATTATCAGTGT